>JAQFYE010000050.1:0-66854 GCA_034694305.1 Protaphorura glebata
ATTCAAATAGATAAATCTTAAAATTACATACGCATTTCGACCAGAATTTACTCAATTCCAATTATTTCTTTTAGTTCGAATGCATTGAATGCTAATTAATGAAATACTGATTATCAACGAACGACCTCGAGGGTAGACTGACTGGCTACGTACAACAAGAGTAAAATACACAAAACAAGATTTAAATTTGTGACTGCTTACTTTCTTTAGCAACTGCTGAGTGATGACTCAACTTCAACAACTTTAACAACCTTAGCCTAAAGCGAAATGAAAACGAACAATTGACGATAACAACTGCGTGACGTAATTTGATTGAAATTAGTGTGGAAACTGGGAATCTTGTTGGTTTTGAGTTTTGTAGATATTTTATGAAATTTTGAAACAAACGCTTCTTATTTGAGACAAAAAGTAGAGTGAGATCAAGATCCCTCCTACTGCTGCTGTATTTTCTCACTTCCTTCTTTGAAAGTCCAAAAATTGCTGGCTCTCAAAAAAACGTAATTTTGAGACACAGAGTCATCTGACAAGACATGTTTTGCCTTGAAGAACGAACTAGCCCTCTCCCGCCATCTCAACCCACCACAAATCTCTCATTTCAACATAGATGGTGGTTCAAGTTCAAATACCACACAATTTCATTCAATTTCGCAATTTGGCCATTTTTCATAAAATTACATGCAGTCTATTCTTCGTAAATAAAATTATTTCATAATTTCAATTATGTACCTATAGTAGTAACTTTGATGACTTTCTTTGGAATTTGGAATTTGGATTTTGAAAATTGAATATCTAATTCTATTGTCACGACTAATTTTTTTTAGGCCAAATTAAAATAATTTGGAATCCGCCTTCCTCGCACAGGCCAATTTTGAAGTTAATTTTGACAATATAATTGTCAAAATTATTTTGACTTTTATTAAATACTTATGTATATTTTATTGGTACTAACTTATTTTATTGTTTGAAACAGTAAAATAACATAGCAACGACTCGAACGAATCCAATGACCTTCTTGACGTTCAATATTTTGCATGCATTCTACTTTTGAAATAAATTGATTTACCTAGTTTCATGAATGACTCTCTAGAATAGCAAGCGAGCTTAGCCTATGTACTCCGTACAAAGTGTCTTCAAGTTACCTATCCCATTTTGTCTCTTTTAACCTAAGCCACAGACATTTGGATTTTCATATTTTGGATACGATTAGGTTAATTTATAAGAGTTGCGGTCACTTTGTACAAAAGAAGACATTTTCGTACAGAAAAAAAGGTTTAGCGTAGCGATTCCAGAAGTAAAAGCTAAATTTTTATTTGATTCACTGATGCCAACATCTAAAGTATGACAAAACATTCCATCGTTTAACGTTTAGTATTTTCGTTAGAAGAATATGATTGGTTTGTCTTTCCATTTGGCCATAACATAGGAAAGGTAACCGTTTAACAAAAGAGTAATCCTAAACCTTCATCACATCTAGGGATCGGATATGTACCAAATCTGTATGGTCTTTAACGATATTCTTGTTTCTTAATAGAGACGAATATTCAGTACATCCCTAACCACAGCGAAGTGGCAAGGGCGGCCTGTTCAATGAGTCAAGACTGGCTGATTTTGAAGCGAGAATTGTCCAATTAAAATGAAAAACGGTGAATTTGTATTCAGTGATTGGTTTAGATTGGGAGCTTGGGGCGTGCGCTGAATGTGAGTCTTTGCGTTCTGTCTAACTTGGATTTCCTTGAATCTGATGTGGGATTGCATTGCATCATGATCGACTTAATTTGCATACGTCCAGCCATCCCACTCTGCGCGCGCACTCACTCCTTCACATTTTATCGCTTACTCAAATGAAATGCATTTCATTTGTGCGTATGTGTGTACATAATCTATCCACAA
Source organism: Protaphorura glebata (assembly GCA_034694305.1). Taxonomy (NCBI): domain Eukaryota; kingdom Metazoa; phylum Arthropoda; class Collembola; order Poduromorpha; family Onychiuridae; genus Protaphorura; species Protaphorura glebata. Next base: position 1,891 of record JAQFYE010000050.1, read on the forward strand.
AAATAACATACAAAAATCTATTCAAATTCAAAATCAACAAATTGAAATTATGAAATTACAAATTATACCAAAAGGAACTCAATTTATTGTTATTTAAATTCTACAGTTTTGCCTAGTTATTTTTTGGTGCTTCTCTTCGTTTTTTGTTCCGTGTTGACGGTATATTTAATTACGGTTACTGGGTCGGATTATTTGACGTTCACATTACCATTATTACATTCAAATGTTAAAGAAAGTGACAACTGATAAATTTGAATACTGGTAAGATGCGATGAACAGTTCAATGTTCGTGGCAAATGGAACCCAACGGTAACGGAACCGCCAATTTACTGACCTTCAAGGAGTTGGAAATTAAATCGTTAATTTCAGCAGTTTTCAAGGCTGCCAAGGAAGATATATTTGGAATTGGACACTATTAAGACAACTTTTAAAATTGCGAAAGCAACTGCATAGTTTCAATGAATCCACAATTCAGAATGATTCTTCGGAGGTAATTTGATTTAAAATATATTTGGGCTTGTTACATTCATTTATCTTCGGATTTACAGACAGCCCGCCGATATGGGTTAATGTGAAACCAGTTATATTGTTTGTAATGTTTTGTAATGAACAGGGCACGTAAAATGAATACTATAAACAAAACAAACATACATTCTCCCTTCCTATCTTCGCTTTCGTTAGTTTTGTGAGGCCAGTACTGCTGTGAGACCGAACGAACCAACAAAACTTCCAGACAGGTTATATCAATGGGATTAAGGAAGGGGGTGGGGGTACTTGGAATTCGATTAGCGATACTTATTTAAAAGTGGAATTAGCTTAGAGATAATAATTATCTCTAAGCTAATTCCACTTTTAAGTCGGTTATAATTATTATAACCGATTAAGTGTCGATGAGTAATTAGAGCTGCGAAATGGATGGTGAATGACTTCTGGCTTGCTAATCGTAAGTGTCATTCTGTCATTTATGCATTATAAAAATATGCAAAATCTACCGGGTGAGATATGACATGATAGAAGTTTAGCTTGATCAGATTGAGAATTTCTGACATCCAAAGAAAGGAACTTATTTAATTTAAGACTTCTCCGTGTCCTGTGCCATATTTTTATGTAAAAAATGACAGACCGTATAGTGATTGGACTTTACGCTTGAAAGATTTGTTTGACATGTATTTGGGTATCCACATGTCTCCGAAATCAAGAAATCAATCCTGAAGTTGTAATTCATAATAAGGCCCATTTGGTGGATAATTTCGAGCGGAAGTTAGTAGAGTATGAGTATGATCTTAGACTAGTAAACTTTTTTGTAATAATTTTACTTTTCAATTGTTAGAGAGTGAGGGAACTGCTTGTTAGTTGGACTCCCATTCAATAAATTCAGAATTATAGGTCAGTCATCGGTGTAGGCTAAATAATGGTACGTGGTACATTTAAACTAAGACCGGAATCCAACGATAAAATGTTTCTGACATTTGCTCATTCATACTAGGTATATAAAAATGCCTTTTATAGCCTTTCTTATTTTATCAGTCTATGAACGGTTGTAAACAATAGCACCACATTTGATAACGAGAATACTATGACAAACTAAAAAATGAATGAGTCACAAACACTCTTGTTTCTTTCCTGACAGAGCAATACCGCTGTGATTACTACTAAATGATATTTGGATTCATACACAATTTAAAAAAATATAAATTAAAATTAACCACTAAAATACTAAAAATACTCCTTACCTTAGCATTGTCTTTCTCCGACTGTGTTTGCATCGTTCTTTTTTTCCGGCCTTTCTTTTTTTCTGGTTCTTGCGACTGCGAGCTAGTAGTGTTGCAGCATTGGCTCTTTTCACCTGATTTGTTATCCAGTGGGCCATTTTCAGTTGAGGAATCATTGCTTGCAGACTTCTTAAGAATATCATCTTTCACTTTCCTCCTCCCCATTTTTTTAATAAATGCAAATGCTGCAAGCCTAGTCTAAATATCGTCTGCTGCTGAGTCTGTTGTTGCTTCAAATTAATTGTGTCATTTCGATTTTTGTTTTAGAGATTATTAGGATATCTAGTACAGGCTACTTCTCGCGAAAGAATTTGATATCTGTTGCCTACAAGGTTGAATGATTTTCTTGATTCGTTGGTCCAACGAACGGAATCGTCGATCTCAGATTGTTTTGCGTCAATCAAGTCAATCTAATAGGCTAATAGACTGAACCTCTTTACCGATTAGTTTGTCAGTGGTGATGGTCCAATAATTAAGGTTGATTGTCACAGTTCGCTATGAGAACAAGTAAAAGTGGTACTAACACGGTGGTTCGTTTATTTACTAGACTAGCGAATCAATTAAAATTTATTAAAATATGGGTATTAGAAAAGTCTTACTAGGAAAGTCTCCGACTGTCTTACCGAGTTCCAGTGTCAAGCTGGATGGATTATGAACACAATTTGTCCGCGTAATAGATACGATGATACGAATATTTTCAGTGACTTCATAAGACGGAAACGGATGAATGAAAACGAATTATGAGTAAGAAGTCAGATTTGTATGAATATTAAAAGCAATACGCTAACTTAACTGAGAGACCCAGTATGCAGATTGCATTATAATTTCATCAGCATCGCTTAAAATTAATATCCCCTCTCTAGTATTTTCTTATTGTTAGCAAAAAGGTCCAAATGTTGACAACGTTTTAGTTTGTTCCGGATTATTTTCATGAATAAATGACACACGCCGGACCGAGTATTGTGGGGAAAAAGGGAAGCTAAGCAATAGGTATAGGATGTACAAGCACAATGTAACATTAGGCTCGTTTATAAATTGATGTTCGTGCACAGCCTAATTGTTGATTTTATTGAGCTCAGTCCAGTGACCTTATCCGATTGTTTCGGTCTTTTGAGTTTTGATACTGGATGTTGCATTGGCTTGAAAGAATGCAGAAGCTACGGGATTACAGAATGGGCTAACCTTATCATGGTTTAACCTTGACAAGGGTAAACATCCGTCGCCAAAAGTATACTGCATTATCTACATTTTTTTTATTAGTTCTTATTTCTTGCTCGAAAATCCAGAATGAACAAGCTATAATCATCCGACCAATCCGAAACGACGATACGATTCCACCGGCCAGCCCTATTGGGCGCATCGAAATCAACATTGTCCAGCCTACTTGATGTTGACATATGCGAGGTTAAGAAGGTTACCCACTGTGCACCTTACGAAACATGATCTCTGACTTCTTACTTCTCCTTTAGGTCGCATAACTCAACCGTCCGTCCTGTGCATATAGTGCATAATTTAATAGTCATATGCATTTGAAGTGTCATTTTCCATGTATTCACAATCCCGACCATCCCGACCAAGGTTATGACAAGAACACCACGATGAGCGCCGACTCATTATTATGATATCCAAAATGTGCCCAATTTGTTCTTGTAAAATATAATTGTGTAGGTGACCAGGAACGGAGTTATTGAATAGCTAATTTTAGATATATTTGTTTTTAGAGAAAGTAACTAGGACGGAAAATAAGGTTTTCCCAGTTTAATTTTGACCTGAACTTTAACATATAATATTTATAATTTTTAGTACGAATTTAAGTTATCTTAGTATATCCCGTTTCATCTTACAAGGAAGGTCCACCAAGTGTTGGTCGAGTTGAGTGTCGAGGGCTATGCTACTTTGAAGACCATCCAAAATAATGGTGTTGTGCAAAATTTTAGACCGGAGAAATCAAATTTCGAATTTTAAGGAATTTTTGAAATTTTGAAAAATATTATTTCACCAAAGGGGGGAGTCTTTGTTCTCTGATTTTTTTAATGTTATTTCCCATAAGGAAAATCCCAGAATGAATTTCGAGGCAAATGACACTAGTAAACACTTAATTCATGCCTCACAAAAAACAAACTCCAAATTCGGCTCTCGAGTTCCCGAACGGATTTTTATTAATTAATCAAGCCCCAAGTCATACAATTTACAAATGGAAATGGAATTCTACAAAAAAAGTGGTGCAGGCACAAGTTGGCCCCACAATGGTTACATTTAATAAGGCCAGCACATGTACAATTAAAAATTACACAATTTCCAGCATTTGGAGAAACGCACTTCAATGACGTTTTGAAACCGTTCGTCTGTTTTTTCAATATAGTCAGATGCTTCCCTCCCGCTGACTGATACTGATTTTTTGTAGCCTCAAATTTATTTTTCTTAATCCTGTCATAATATTCGAGTACTTCTTTAACATAATCCAGCGTAAATATTTTACCACGAAATTCTAATTTTGTTTCTTGTGTATTCTCTGATGCGGAACTTTCACTGGACTGATTAAGTCCATATCGCTTTCGTCATAATCCAGTTCACAATATTCGGAATTCCTCAAATCTAAAGTCGATTCCTCTTCATAATTTTTGTCGAGGGAGTCGATTTCTCACTTTGACGGATTCTTGTCTGCTAGACTTTAAGGGCTCACATTTATATTTCTGGATTAACTCCTCGAGAATAATACAGAACACGTTTACTATTTGAGGCTCTTTACTAACTCACTCCGACCACTGTTGACAACTACAGGGTGGCATGTAACCTTTGCCCCACTTCCCCGGCCCAAACAATCAGTGAGAGTGGGACGAAATGTGAGATACACATTTTGTAGAAAATCTTATCCGTTCCACTTGAATCCGACGCGCCAGAATCAGCATGAAAGAATGGATTCTTCAACGGAAATTCGACAAAAACACGCCCAAAACAATTTTTTTTTCGGACAATCTGTCGATGCTATCTTTTTTGCAATTTTTGTTTGACCAGTTTGGGGAAAGCCAATTTTTCGCTGGCGAGGCATGTGGAAGGAAAAATCTGATTTTTTTTATCCAAATGCCCTGCAAGCGAAAAATCGACTTTCTCCAAACCAGTCAGACAAAATTTAAAAAATTTGCATAGAAACATTGCAAAAAAGATAGCATTGACAGATTTTCCAAAAAAGAATATTTTGGGCGTGTTTTTGTCGAATTACAGTTGAAGAATCCATTATGTCATACTGATTCATACTAAAACAATCGCCAGCGCCGCTACGCGCGTCGGATTTTCAATCGGAATTCCTCTCTAGACCCGCTTAAGGTTCTCTACAAAATGCATATTTCACTTTGTGTCCGAGTCCCCCAGATTGGTCTGCCGAGGGGGTGGGGCAGAGGTTACGTGCCACCCTGTATAATACAAGGGTAAAAGGGCTTAACTTGGAGTATCCGTCGAGTTCTTTAACTTCTATTTATAAACAATTCTCAGAATTTGCGAGCCTTCGTTTTGTACAAGCCCCCTTGCCGTGAATCCATTACCACATTGAGATTATTGAGGCGAAAGTTAGATTTTTATGATTGTTGATTCTCAAGCTGACTTCGACGTTCGGTTGGATCAAAAATCCGTTCGGGGACTCGGGACTCGAATTTGGAGTTTGTTTTTTGTGAGGCATGAATTAGGTGTTTACTAGTGTCATTTGCCTCGAAATTCATTCTGGAATTTTCCTTATGGGAAATAACATTAAAAAAATCAGAGAACAAAAACTCCCCCCTTTGGTGAAATAGTATTTTTCAAAATTTCAAAAATTCGAAATTTGATTTCTCCGGTCTAAAATTTTGCACAACACCATTATTTTGGATGGTCTTCAAAGTAGCATAAGCCCTGCCTCGACACTCAACTCGACCAACACTTGGTGGACCTTCCTTTAGTTCCATCTGCTCGATTCAAAGTCAATTTATTCTATCGATTTTTAAACGACACGAAATGTTAATCTAATGTTGTATTTTTATTCAATTTTTTTAATCCTTTCAATATTTTCACGTCTTCATTACCAAAAGCACAATACACAAAAAAAACTCTAAAAAATCTTAGTTTTGCAGTACAATTGTACACTAGATACTAGCTAGACAAGATGCGCCCGAACAACTTTACAGGTTTTGTGACCTCGTGATCATGCGATCTGATTTATTCCATGTTATTGCCGAGAGTCTTTACGATAGTTGCTTCTGTTATTTTGTTTCCATCTTCGGTGGTTGGGTAATTCCGAATCGTCTGGACTAAGTATTGTTTCCAAGTCCTCCTCGGACGATGTGTCTGCTTCACCCGGGAAGGTAATAACAATGCTTTCGAGAATATCAGCATTTACAGGAAACTCCCCAGATGTAAACCTTATAAAGATTTCCTGGAATAGACAAGGCGAATTACATGGCGAACATTGCTCAACGAAGTTAACATGTCGCAATTATAACTACAATTTACCGAGTCAGAATTTAGTCCGTAATCTGTAAGATCGTAGGAAGTCGTCATCCATTCATCCTTGGTCGGAAGATCTGGGCGTATGTTGACGATTGGAGTCGTGGAGGTCTGGCGATATCGAAGTTGTATTTGAGCATTATTTCCATTCACGTATGTTAGGAAGGTCATTTTCGTTGGAATGTTGGAATTTCCAAGTTGATTGAGAGGAATTGATATTTCACAAGCTGAATTGCTGCAAGAACTCCAAAATCCGGAATTTTTGTTATCCTGTGGTCCGGTCTTACATAATTGACTGAATTCGTTCATATAACTACATGTATCAGTAGCGCCAATTGCATCTAACTGGTCTTTTCGGTCAATCGTAACGTCAAAGTCTGCGCGCACAAGGAAAATTAGTACTTGAACTAAGATCCACTGATGGATGTATTTAGAAGGAACTGAAGTCCACATGTTTCCAAATATTTTTGCAATATTTCCAAAGTATGACTGGTTTACTCGAAAAGTTATCCTCAACATTGTGACCGATCGGCTTCCTATTTATAGTCTTTTTATCATTCCAACTGTTATTTCATAATTATATCGGCAATTCCACCCATAATTGTTTACTACAAAATTAATACAGATAAAATTGTGTCGCACACTTCCACTCGCGGCCGGTTTGATTTTCGGGCCAGGATTCATCCGAGGATGACGAATTGATCGTATTATAAACCTTCCATCCAAAATACGGAATTTTGTTGTGCCAATCCGTTGATAATTTGGTTGAATTGCCAATTCACTGACGTACCATAGGTGTGTGCGTCAACGTTTGCTGATATGGAAGGGAAAGGGAAGGATGTGCGTGCCAATATTTGTTTGAGCCTTAAGTGCTGGTGCAGGTCCTACACTTAATTTTTTGATTTGTAATAATAGAGTATAAAGTAAAGTTCAAACTCGTTAGTTAAGCGTGACGTACTTTTGATGAGTCCCCGATGCAGGACGTATGTACAACGGTATTTACACGCGCCCAATTTTTTTTTTTTTTTAATCCGCCGATGCTATCTTTTTTGTAATAATTTTATGCAATTTTTAAAATTTTTGTTGGACCGGTTTGGAAATAGTCGATTTTTCACTGGACAGAACGCATGTAGAATGTAAATAATGTAATGTAATGATTCCTACATTTAATTTTAGTTGAACTTGACTGACAAAAATGTTTCATGGAATTCAGGTTGAGTAAGTAGTGAATGAAAACTTTTGAAATGAGAGTTCTCGACTTAATTGTTTTACGAGTATGATTATGCAGTAGCAGTAGCCATACTATCAGTCGGAACAATTGCGTACACGTTGAGTTATAATCATGAAGTGGTCATATAGCCATAACCTAGCATTTATGTTCTAAGTTCAAATCCAGAATTTAGAAGTCCGAAAGCAGAATAGGGAAAATCAAAAACAGAGATTCCCGAAGAAACGAGAGTACCAACTACCAAGAATTCTAATTTTCATTAAACATGACGGGGTGACATGATTCAAAAGATTAGAAGACCTTTTCAGTTTGACATTGAAATATTACACTACACTTCTTTTTTTCTGCATGAAACGAAAACTCAATCAAAAGTTCAGCGTTTAGGAAAGACAGATAAGTCTAGACCAATTACATTTTAACACTAACGATGGATGTTCTTATCGAACGGAATTTTACATTTTTTATTCACTTTATTCAACTGTCAACCGTTTTCACGTATGTTCACGTTGTACCTACAGCTTTAGAATTAACTGGATTTGTTTGCAAGCTCTCTGGCGCAACGTTTTTCTGTTTCCATTTTTCTGTTGATTTGGTGAGAGAATGAAAGGTCTAATACCGTAATGTTTCGGAAAATGGCCGACTTCGCGATTCACAAGAAGCCCAAATTCGTTGTAGAGAAATTTTAATCTACATGTTCCCAATATTTTTTTTGCTTGTTCGATGTCGTGTATCTTTGTCAGTCCAGTTGAATAAGCTGTAATCAATCAATCAGCCAGCCAAAATATGAATCGAAGCCTTAAATTATATGTGCCTAGTAATGAAGAATCAAAAAAATTAGTTGTCTGCGCGTACATCGTGGAAGTAATTGTTACATAGTTAATTCTAAAATTTCTCCGGACCAGTAAGACATACTTCATTTTCATAGCGTTATAGTTCACCAGTTCTGGTATTATACTCGTTTGTCGGCTCAGTTAATTCGAATAAAATCTTTCCAGTCAAATTAATTTTTCTTATGTGTACTTTGTTTGAATTCACAGGCGATAATGCTGTCGATTTGAGCAAGAATCTAGCCGTATTAATTCTTCTTCGACTAAGACGTTAAATCCTATTCGGCAGGCGAACCTTTGATTGTTTCATGAAATTACGGAGAAGTAAACCGCTGCGAGGGACGCGTCGTGGGGCCTTGGGGCAGCAAATTCAAGTAATCAGTGGGCGCGTTCAACCCCAGAAGAAGAAGGTCAGTGCGTCCGCACCAAGTCGAAGAGCGAGAGAAAAGCCTTTGACAACCACAATTTCTATGAAAAAGGAATTAACTCCAACTACACGTAAATCGACGTGTCGGATCGTCACACACAACTCGTCCCGTCAATCGCCTCGTCGTATATCTCAACGACTTCAAGACAATTCTAAATCGTCCTCCTCCTCCTCTGAATCTCCTAAGAGAATTCTCCGTTCGAGAAATTTAAATGCGTCTGTTGCCATTTCAGCAGCATCCGCGGTTTACAGAGGGGCCACAACAAATAAATCTCGAGGAGCAGGCTCAAAAAGTTTTCAATTCTCACGGAACAAATATCCGGCGACGGAAGAATGTACTGGAGTCTTAGAAGTTCACACAGACCCAGTTGTCTCTGTCGAAAAGTCCACAAGACAAGTTGTAGCTACTCGTAACTCAGACGTAACCAATGCGGACAGACCTTCGGCTTCAAAAAGCAAGGCGGAAAGCTCTTCTACGTCTTCAGTACGTAGAATGGGCAGAAGCCGTGTTCCGAGAAGTCCGTCTTCGACACCGCCGCCACTCTCCCCAATTCCAGACAATGACTTCCTCACATCAAACGAAGAAGATCAGACTCCGAATACCTCAGTATTGGTTAATGACATGACAAGTCCTCTCCTCGAGGAAGAAGGGATCTCTCCAAAAGCACAAGAAATTAAATCCTTCGACAATTGCCCAAGCCAGGGGACAGAAGATTCTGTGACATTTCCAATTGGTGTGATCGCATCTTCAGCTTCGAATGTGGACCACCATATTAACGTTCTGGACAGTTTTGGTCTTGGGGCAACGGAAGACTTGACGGCTTACGAGGATTTTGATTTTTTTCAAGACGAATATTGTCCAAATGGAGCTGGGTGCTTTAGCTTGGGGCTAAATAGTATTGGTGATGCAGGGAAGGGAAACTTGAAAGACGTGACAGCGGCGAATTTCATGTCCAATTTAAGTCAACCCGAGCCGAGTTCTAGTGAAGACAGTAATGCCGTAAGCGGGAACAGATTGACCGAAATCTCGAGTATATTTTCAGTGGCCGGCAGCGGTCTGCAAGGTAGCTGGACGTCAACATACACTGGTAACTCCAGAATTCCAGTGTACGTGAGTTCTCAGTCGAATTCTAATATTGGGATTTCAACCGGAGGAGATGGAACAGTTCCTGTGCGTGGTGCTTGTAATTCGGGCGAAAATAATGACATAAACTCTAGAACTATGGGAAACACATCCCAGAAGTCTAATATTGTTAATAATATTCAATATGATTCAAATTCAGAGTACAATCAGTTTATGCCTTCTTCCAGCAATGCATTGACGGCGACAATGACAACTGGAAATGAGTACATCGTAAGCTCTAGTACCATGAGTTGTCAACCCTCGTCGATTGACCCCCAGAGCAGTGTACAAATCCAACATGTGCCTTCCAACTTTACTTGCTATTCGAGTTTAAATCAGCAGTTTATGAACCCGCATCAACAATCCGGATATGCTCTTCAACCTAACAATCAACAATCCTGTGAAGGTGGTGCTACAGGAGTGCCCGTGCCGAATTCCGTCTACACATATTACAGTAAGTGATTCTGCTCGGATTTTGGACAAGGATCCATAAAACTCAGATCCCACTCGGCCGTTCACTGTTAGTCATTCGCAATGTCCTGCTCTAAAATGTATATGTTTATATTTCATAACCCAGTAGATTGATAAGCATCTGGAAAGTCGTACAGTGTCAATGCAAGACTAATGTAGTAATGAAACCAAATCAAGAGCAAAAACAATTTCGTTCTGAAGTAGTCTTAATTTTCGTAACCAGGACACTTGGATTTTCTACCAAGAATTTCTGGGCGATTTACTTTAATATTTTGTTAGTGAGGAGAAAATGGACGGGGCACTGGGGACACGTACAATTGAGTTGATTCAAAGATTTAAGACGAAGTAGGTTATAGGGGTAAAGGTTAAATTACCCCGAAGTTTGACTTGTTCTGTCATTATATTATACGATCCGTGCTAGCAGAGGATAAGATTTTCTTAATCTTGTTTTTCAATCACAATCAATGTGTATTCATACTTTCATAGTATTTAATGCCTTTCTGTGTTTATTAATGTTGGTCATGTTTATTTTCGAGGGAAGCAAAAGCTATGATGTGGACATAAGTTTATCGTAGGAGTTACCATTCGAGTCGCGTGGAAGTACCTAATTAATTTATTGCGGTGGTGAAAATTAGTTAGGCAATTATTTAATCAGCATATAAATATTTGAAACGAATTCGGTTTGTTGAGTTTGTTCACTCTCTGTACTGCAAAGTCATCAGGCGATATTCCATGTATTGAAGAATTTATTTCATTTCGAGATTCTATTCACTGACGAGGCGCTTGTTTAGAAAAGGTCAGACAAGCTATCGTTAGATTGTGTAATTAACAGTGTTTTCTCTCTCCACGTACGCTCGTCAGAAATTAAGTCAAGTCAGTTTAGTCAAATCTTCAAGTCGAAAGAGTTCTCTTAACACCCTACATCCTATTTAGTTTCTGTGAATGTGACCATGTAATTTCAAAAATCGGAAGCTGAACGTTCGGCGTTGAAACTGATTTTTAAACAACAATACATATCACTAATATTTTAAAATGGGTTACGCAGACACAACCGGTGAATTCTACTACGATGACTACTGGGACAATTTTAATCCATACTTCTTCATCAAACATTTGCCACCGTTGACACCTGATATGGCGACCAGAGTTCCAGTTCTTCCTTTAAGGACAAGAAGTTCTGCCAAATTCAGTTTGGTGCTCGATTTGGATGAAACTCTAGTTCATTGTAGTCTACAAGAAATGTCAGATGCTTCGTTTTCATTCCCGGTGTTCTGTCAAGATTGCACTTACCAGGTATGATGCACCAGGTTTATATTTATACATTCTATTGAAACCCTACACGATTCCTTGCGCCGTACAATGGTAGCTGCTTTGAATAGGTTTCTTTCAAATTAAGTTTTTTTTTGCTACTAGGGGTACACTCCCTAGGACAAAAGAAATATCATTGTACATTGTACAGAAATCAATGGTGTATCACACGCTGAATTTTGACAATGAAGAACGGAATAACTCATTTACGGTTTAATTTCTATCACAGGTATATGGCAGAACAAGACCACATTTTCGTGAATTCTTGGAGCGAGTTTCGTCCATGTTTGAAGTAATTCTTTTTACTGCTTCTAAGAAAGTTTATGCCAACAAGATCTTAGATTTGTTGGATCCGGAGAGGAAATTGATCAAGTAAGTAAAATTATTCTGTATTTTCGTGCACTTATTTTTTATAAAATAATATTTAAACGCTTTAACCGCTTTTACAATTTCTCGCTCCCGATTTTTAAAAGAAATTTATTTTTTTGATTTTCGAGGCATTGTTTGAAGACTGAGACTCTTTATTTTTTTGCACTACTAACCTATATATGGTACTGGTACAAATAAATCTGCAGTTGCACTTTATCTTAATTTATGGTACATCGAGGTAGTCTGTAGTCTTAGTTAAACTAATTTTAGTTCGTATAAAGTGAACTACTTTTCAACTCATGTTGAGTTCTTTTAACCTTTCAACCCCCCGTTCTTTCACATCTTCGGCTTGCATGAATTAATCGCGTAATGCAATTATTGCAATACTTCATGACTTCATTGCCTATGAACTTCTAATCCTTTAGTCGTCTAATGTCAGTATTTTACTTACAGATACAGACTCTTCCGTGAACATTGTCTATGTGTCAACGGGAAGTACATAAAGGATCTTAGTATTTTAGGACGAGACCTTTCCAAAGTCATTATCATAGATAACTCTCCTCAAGCTTTCGGTTACCAGGTTAGTCGAGACAATCTCAGTTTATTAAATGTTTTTGCTTAGATTTTACTTAGTCAGATTGCTCTTCGTCTATCCAATCATTTACTGTTGTCGTAGGGTTACAAATTAAAATTGGTTACCAATAACCAATAACAAGAATATTACATTGCTGCCTAGTCTAAACTGATAACGTTTTATCTGTTGTGTTATACTTGATATCAAAGAGGGTGGACGGGTAGTAAAGAGAGCCGGTAAATCGAATATCACCAAAAGTAACAAGAATCGGAGTCTGAAATGTCTATAGCGAGAATACATTAATTAGCGGCCATCTTAGTTTAAGCGAGAAGGTCATTCACCCCAATGACACAAATATAGAATGTCTATAGGTTTAATAACATTAGTAATGCTAATAACATTGGTCCGGAAACCAGGTTTTCGTAATACATTGGCATGGGATGCCGGACCAGGCAAGAAAAAAAGGCTATTTCCACCGACTCTCCTTACTTAAAACAAACGGTTGAAACTTCTTGCTTGATATAACCGACAGGATTCTCCTCTCCCTGTTGACCAAATTCGGATCGGGTGAAATTTAGTGTGCCAAAATCGTGGGAATTCATAAATTATTTCCTCATATATCTATTTTTCAGACAGAGATTGCCAAAAATTATACCGATTTTGATTTCACTTTTTTCCTTTTAAAAAAATGTTGAGTCTTTATAAATTCTTTATACGTGTAAAAACAGACTAAGATGTGACGCTAAAGTTTAATCCCTTAAAACTAAAGATTTTATATTGTCAGTTTTAGTATATGTATGTATAATTTGACTATCTTGCACACCATTAAACAGATTTGTAACACCACTTTGTAAATGGTGTGTCACAAATCTGTTAAGAGATTTTCAATGCAGAATTTTGGATGGCTTTCATTCAGTACTTAGGAGTAACGTAAGATTAAACACGCTAGAAATCAGTTATTATGATTGTGATACGAAAATTAACTCAAATCTATCCCAGGGGAATTAAATACGTCATCTCATAAAAAATCTCCACACCCAGGCAAACTTTTCTGTAATATGCTTTTTTGTAACAGTTGGAGAATGGAATTCCAATTGAGAGCTGGTTTGTGGATGAGAATGATCAAGAACTCATGAAGTTAGTCCCCTTTCTCGAAAGTTTAGTCAAAATGGTAAGTATTAGCAATCGTTTTTTTTAAGAATCTTTATTACTTGCTCGAAACTGGAAACATTTAAGTCTATGAATATGTTCTATCTTTTCAAGAAAATTATTTTAAGAACTCTGCTTTCCAATTGAAGGTTACCCACAGACACAGAATACAGCCGACTAAACTTTTACAGAAAAGCCTTTTAGTTAAAAAATATGATTAAATTATGATTAAATAATATTGTAATATTATTCCAATAGTGCTTTTAATTTTAACGCGAAAGTCTGAGAGCCTGACGATTCGCAATATATATTTGTTGAATTTCAATACTTATATTCTCATCTCACCAGGGCCAAATCCCGTGCTAAATTGAAGGTGAAGTTAAACCTTACATATAGTTGGGAATTTTATTGGTTATTTTATGCTATTACTTCATTTTCTCTGGGAATGATTTGAGTGGTTTAATTAACAATTAAATTTAACTGTGTTTTAGAATGAAGATGTCCGACCGCATATTCGGGACAAATTCAAACTCTTCACATTCTTGCCACCGGATTAAGCGTCTACTTCTACCACTCTGGCTCAACGGCTGAAGGTTTCTTTACATCTTGAGAGGATAGACGAACATTGAAAGCCAATACGAAAAAGTTCAAACTACAAATAGGTTTACTATAGTTCGATTGCATTCGACAACGTCTAGGTTCGAAAGAAATAGTTGCACACCTTGGTCCTTGAGGACCGGGCGGCTTCGATGTAGTTCTTTGTTGTTTTAGATATTAGAGTTTTATCAGATTAGACATGGATGAAGTATTAAACTTTTCCAGAATCCCAGATTTATAATATTAGCTTTAATATTATTAATTTCAAGCTTTTGAAATTATAGATTAGTTTTGTAATTTTAATATTATTATTGAAAGAGGGGAGTTCATGATTTCGAGAAGTTTGCGGTGACTCGCCTCTTCCGAAGACTAAGAACTTCTTTCTGGAATGGCAAACGGAAATTGGAAATTGTTGACATCTATTACAATTAAGTAACGCTTAGATTTTGACAGGCTCAAAACGTTCTTTGCTGAAACTTTTCCAACTTTGAGAAAATCTTTTGTTTAATGGCAGGTTAAGTTAAGTAAATAATTATTTCTATAAAAACTTCTCAATGGAAACATACCAACATTTTAATTAGTGCACCAAAGATTGGTAACATCTTTTCAATTCATTTTGAGACAAATACTGCAATATATATTGGTTAAGTATGTCGTCTCTCTCTCCGTGTCGGCCTGTATTCCCTCCAGGACAGGAAATTCTATACGAAACAATTCATTACTTTTCTCTTAACGTGAATGACCCCGGCAGTCAATCGATTTAAAGATTAGCTAAGAGTTGTGTTAGTGTGTACTGTGTTGGTAAGAGCCTGTTGTCAAAGAGTGAATGAGATTACCTACGTATAGTCTGTTCGTACTTAAAATTGAATGTTGTTTGTTTTTGAAAATCACGGTCGGTTTCTGAATTTTTATTTCTATGACTGGTCTGCATGCCGTAGTCGTACACAACCCAAACAACCCCGGTACATGATTAAATTGTTAGTGTTTCTAAAATACCACCTGGTTAATAATTTAAGAAAGCGTTGTTAGACAAAGATAAGACGAATGACAGATTCTTATAATTAGGTCGGAAAAAATTTACTGTATATTTGGATGGAATGGTATCATGTTGTTGAGTATTTTTCTGTAATTGCTGGAAGAGACCTGGGAACTTTTTGGTAATTTTGGTGTTAAGTTGTAACTTTCTTAACAGCAAAGCCAGGCTTCTTGTTGAGTCCATTTCTAATCACATAAAAATTGAGATTGAAGTCACTTTCACTTATTACGTATACAATACAAGACACAAATGATTCCATACGATGTACGAAAGCCTTGCAAAGAATCGAGTATTTTGTTAAAAAATAAAATATTGTTGAAGATGGAAGTTTAGATTATCTAGCCAAGTCAGAAAGTTAAGATTGTAACTGTGGGTACCTTAAACGTTTTAAATGGAAGGCAGTTCTAGTGATTGCTTAGGCGGAAGAGTTTATTAATAATATTGATATTTTAGTCATAATAATACAAACTAGAGTAGCTATTTAATAATTATGAATATTTAAATCTACTTCCTTCTACTTAATGTGTATCTAATTTGAAACTACTTAATTAACTTGTTTATCGAGACCGATAAATCTTTATTTTTGTATTCAGACATTGAATGCTACACGAATAATTATAAAATATTCTCTTCGGATTTCTGCTATTTTTTGTTTTACTAACTCGTTTACCGTTTAGGAATAGATTGACATTTATCTGTATAGAATCGTTTATTTTGCTTGGAAGAATCCAAATCCCTCCTTAATTTCTTTTCCCTATTTGCATGATATTTTAGATTATAAGAATTTTGAAGCGGTGAATATTAGTGAACATAGTATTATTGAATGGAGTGCATTATTCAGAACGTTGTTGGACTTCTTTTTGAAGAGGACATGGACAAATACCAAAGCTGCGCTGTGCTGTGCTGTACTGAGGAACACTCTTATAAATTAATTGTTTAGGTAAACCAGTCCAAACATAATTCTTTATTATTAATGAACAAGGTTTTTGAATTTCTAAATTGATATTATTATGTTAACTATTTTAAGAATGACGCAATTATTGTTCAATAAATATTGAAGAACAAACCGTGTTCTCAGCAGAGAAGTCTCGCCATTTTTATTGCTTCCCTTATTTTAGCGTGGGTTTTTGTTTGCCAATTGGCCGTGAAGCTGTGATCGCTCCGGGATATTTGGGAAATATTACAAAGAAAATATTATCGATGACCCATAGTTTCATAAAATTATTGAATTGGGGCCAAAAAAAAGGTTTTGAACGCCCGCTTGAATTTTCTACCAGCACATAATTATTTTACAGTTAGATACTGTATTATTGTAAAGTTGTTAGAAGTTATACTGGCGTGACTGAAAAAACATTGCCTTGCATGCTAAGTAATTAAGAAAAAGTTATTTCGCTCATCTCGAAGGTCTGTGCAGTACGAGTACGGGGATTACCGATAACGATTATGCTGATGCTGAAACATTTATCAAATTGTTTTTAAATGAGTTAAAACGGGTTATTTCACTTGACAGATTAATTCCAAAAAGCGCGATAAAAATTAAAACCAAATAACAATCGACTAGAGATCTACGGTCTACGAGGTGAGTCAAAATGTAGTCCACGATTTTAAAATAAATCATTTGTCTAAAATATTTGAGTAAGTATTTAGTTTCTGACTAAATAGTAACTATAAACGCTACGCTTCTACGCCTTCGCCTTCCCAATCACATCCACTCCTTCTAAAACTATACATTGAACTTGATTTTTTTTAAAATGAAGGTGAATCAGTTGGTTTAGTGAAGGATATTTATTTTCAAAAGGGCGGAGGTCATTTTGACTCATCCTGTTGATTGATTCGTCTCAGAATTTGATCACTTTGAGAGCTTGAGATCTGGCAGGCTTACATTTTCATTTTTGACCCTCTCCCCGCTATTTGTTTGTGTAAATATATATTAACCCCCCATTTGAAAATGTTCTCTTGCTCGACCATGTTATGTACAAGATACTACAAGACCTTCCAATACAATATGACATGTTGTAATTGTAAACTCTTCAAAGGACATTCCAATTCTAGTAATTTTAGGTTTTACCAAAACATAGCGCATTTCCAAGAAAGGACAAAACTATGTCGCTTTCGACAGCGCAGCAGATTACTAGAGCAGCTCATTCATATGCATACTAAAATACGATGCATGGTCAAGGTCCATTATTAAAACATTAAAACCTACTTAGCCAATATTAATTTTTTGGTTCTGTATTTTAAGAGTTAATATGCTCATGAAATATGATAATAACCAGTATAAAATAGAATACTATCGGATCGGTCCGGACATTTGAAAACGTAACACTCCATTCAGTCAGTCAGAAATACATAGATCAATCCAGGCCCAGGCATAGTCCGGCAATTTTTGTATATACTTATTTTAAGTCATCATAATGCATTTTAATACAATACTAAAACAAGTCGCTTCTGAGTTTTGAGTTAAAAAGCTCGCAAATTTTAAAACTATTTTTCACCTAGGTTTCTCTCTTCTAAGTTCTAAACATCAATGATATTGCTTAAGAGTATAGGTAGGTAATTAAATGTCAGTGGGTCAATGAGTAGTTAGTAGCATAAGCATTTTAGTCAAGTCATAATTGAGTTCTCAATTGCAGTTTTCCGTTCAAATCCTGAGATCATATCACTAATAAACTGTCGTTTTTCAATTAAATGAAACCAAACTTAGGAGTTCTTGCTCAATAATTTGATCAATTCTCACGTTTAAATTTAATAAAATACAGAATGGCTAATGAAAGATGCATGTTGCTTTTTAGTCTCTACAAGAAAACTGAATCCAATTTCAAATAACTCATTTTTACTTTTTCAAAAAAATCTGTAAATAAATCCGATGAAATTTAGATCAATCAGAACAAAAACAAGTGCTTAATTAATTTTCAGGTTTTCCGACTCAGCTGCTCAGGTAGTTCGCCTGTGACAGGCTGGAATCCTATAAAATTAGTGTAAGCCGTTTTGTCTAATTTGTTGCAATTGAGTTCTACATATTTTTTAACTTTGACTCATCCGAATTGACTGCAGACTTGATTTTTCAGTTATATAATAACAAATTCTATTATACATGAAGTGGCAAGTCATGGCATGTTGTTTTTTCTATTTTCATTTTCCTGTGCATTGTGAATTGTGGGGTGACGTCAACGAGGTCCAATTATGAGAAGAGTAGTGTTTCTGAGCGCAGTGTTCGAAACGAAACGTTCACTCGACGTTTTCAGTCTACTTGGAAATCCAATTGTGAGAAGTGGGAGGTGACTTCTGAGCGGAGTTGCACTTTCAGAGCCCTCAACCAAACAGAGTCTCTATAATTCTCACAAGGTAATTCCCCGGACTGTTCCAGTCCCAATTCCACTTTCTCTTATCAATTCCTATGGAACGAACTAGAAGGTAAAGGTAAAAGGTTTTACGGTTTTCCCTCAGGTCCTTCAGTTTTCACCATTATTGCCAATCAATGAATTGTTATCAAAGGACGGAGACAGCATATTTCCAAAGTTAAAGCCGCAATTACACTGCACTGGCAACGATTTCGGCTGAAACGAGAGAACGAGACTTGAAACGATTTTGTGAAACGTTTCAGAGGTTACGTTTCTACGGTGTGTTACGAACAATTGCATGCTCATTTCAGCGATTGCATGTCCCTGAAATGAAATGGCACTTTCGTGTGATTTTGTTTCAGCCATTTCAGTCGATCCCATCATGTGACGTTGGGCCTGAGATTCAAAATATTCAATTCTGTTCTTCAGCTCACCTCAGCTGGTTCGACCTGAAATCACGTGCAACAGATTTCAAGTGTAATTGCTTTATTTAGTTGAAATATAATTTCCCATGACCCTCGAAATGTTTCACCTGATTCCAGAAGCATTTCAGCCATTTCAAGCAATCGATTGACAGTGTAATCACCACTAGTAATAGTAATTACCATTGGTGAAGCTATGATAATATGAAACCAAGGTTGACAGTGAGAAAGTAGTCTAAAGTTGATTTAAAGATTTCGACGAATCCATGTCGCATCGTTTTTAAAATTCATGTACCGTATTTATTTCTGGAGTACATTTAAATAGTGCCATAGGCATACCAAATCCAAAGTTAAAAAATCACTTGCATTCATCAGTCTTCTTCGTCACCTTAATAAGGGATTGGTATTAAGATAACTAGTAAGTTAGGTCTAATTAGAGTCGGAATCAGCGATACTCACTGATGATCCAATGTGACATTATTATGAATATAGAGGTAGCGATTTGATGACTTTGATAAATATCTAGCCAAATCCAAATCCTTAAAACTCAATTGAGGAGGAAATTTTATTACCAGGGACCTGTCTTGATCGGGGGTTGACTTGAATACATTACAAATATTTTTTTTAAATATCAGAATATGTACAATACAATACAATCCAAATCGAAAATTGGCCGTACAATTTATAGGGTTCCCTTGTGAGTGCGACAGGGACTTGGCAATCGCGCACCATCAAGCCATTGGAGTTCAAGTCAAATCCTGTCTTTTTGGATTTGTCTTTAGTTCGGAGACTGAGGATTCGTTCCATTCACTTCAGCGTAAGAATTAGAGGTTGGTGGACGTGTTTGTGAAACATCCAGCAATCTGAATTTTAAGCCGGGACAAAAATTGTGATTTTGACTGAAAAAACTGAAAAGATTTTAAAAGGATATTGTGAAACTAAACCTACTTACCTGGTTGTGCCTGCTTACACGACAAAGAAAAAAAAACTGAACATTTTATCCTTGACGGAGAAATCACTGACGAAAGGTAAGATTGATTTTCATTTCGGTTTTTTTTATAATTAAAAATAAAAAATATAATTAAAAATCAAGAGTCATGAAAGTACTCATGGTATGGAAGTTCTGAATTTTGGTAATGAAATTAAAAACGCCTGTACTTATGTAGGTAATAATTTTTAGTAAGTCAAAAAAAGGACCAAAATTTTAATGGATTTCAGACATTTTTATGAAATATGGTTCGGTTTGGAGCTTGGGGTTGAGACAGACGGTCATTTTTCAGTTACTGCAACACGTCGGTAAACGTATCTTGTTCAGTTCAGTGGATTGATTCGAATATTGATTTAATAATAAAATTTTACAAATTACGATAGTTTGATGAATGATGTGGATTAATTCATCGAAATGTGTATTTCCGATTAAATGTTTCGTTTTGTTGGATTAATGTTTCCATTATCGATTAGTTTGTCATTTCAATAAAATTTGTTGTGGATTTTGAAAAAAAGTGTGAGGATTGCATCAGGTGAAATTTGCAAGTTCAGACATGCAAAGTCAAGAGTATAGGAAACCTTTTCCGAGAAAAAGTCAGTCTATATCTCTTGACGTCAGCGGCACAGCGACCCCATTTACCTTGAGTTGGGGCTCTAAAGGGGTAAATGAGAGTGGACAGTAAGTGGTGAAAAATAGCATGACGATGAGTCATTCGAATGTTCATCATTCACTGCTCAATCCTTTCCTTTACATCGTTCTCCGCCATTATGATTTATGAATGATTTTAGCAAATGGATTGATATTAACTTTGAATTCATAACTGAATATCTGAAATTAACATTTTGGACTAAGGTGATTTTTTATTTCAATGAGTAAGAACTTGATTTAGTAGAAGAAAGGTATTTTTTACACGATTTAATTCAATTGAAACTGAAAGTTTATTTTATAATTCGATTTCTAAGATCCACTGTTTTAATTCCAATCCATTTTGTAATTATAAATTTCCATGTTACAGTATAAACTTGATATTCAATTCACTAACGAATTACGATTTTTGTGTTTTTTTACAGAATCGTCTGTTATTGCAAACCTATTACCGACTCTGAATTTGGGTTCGACGACGAATCAACCACGCGATTTTGTCAATGTAGGTAATTATTTTCTTGTTTGGTTATAAAAATAAATAAAATAATGTTGAGCAGCCGAGCAGCGGGTGGAAGAGTTCATCGGAGTCAGATATTTATAAATTAGGTTAAGTAATTTTGTTCGTGTTATTTTTGTTCTGTATCTGTAGTGAGAATGCTGAATTTGTTAAATTGTTGATTCCAAGTTGGTATTTTTAGTGGAATGTTTAATGTTTCTTTCAATTTCAATTTTATATCCCTAAGGAATTCAAGAATTCATTATTTTAGTGTAAAGGAAACATTTCTCGGATGGGGACATAAAAATTAAAAATGTCAGTCAAACAAACAGTGCTCATATCTCATGTGAGTGCTTGTATTCAACCAATTCAACGTGGGATTGAAAATAGTTTGGTCCTGGTCACGAATTTTTTCATTTTGTTAGATTAAAGCACACGTTGTATTTTGACAGCAAATTGAAATAGAACTTCTGTTTCTTTCCAGATAAACGAGTTTATGTTGTCCAACCTCGACACAAAAAAGAATAAGAAGTTGGAAAAAGATATAGGAACGGATTTTGACTTGATCACCGAATTATTAAACGACTCTTCTGAAATGGATCAACTCTCCGAAGTAGAAGTTTCACACTACGACCTGACTGAAATGATGACTCCTACCGTTGAAGAACTTTCCCCCTCTGCCGTCGGCAGTCCTACTACTCTCAATAGCCCTGTTTTGGGCTTGGATACAATTGATACTGATGCAGCGTGGTTCCACGATATTGAGTATGAAGATCTGCTTGTAATTGGGAAGAAAGAGAAAGGATCTGGATTACCTGCAGGAAATGAACTACTTTGTATGACAGATGAGGCTTTGGGATTTGCGAATATGCGTTCCCAGTTGGGAAATTCTGTCAGCAATACTTTATTCGATCTTCCAGGCCTCGTTTCAGTACAACCAAGTACAATTTCACCAACCCAATTACATTACGTTGTGGCACCCCTCAAGGTTCAACGAGAGGAACCCAAAGTTGCGACAGCAGCAACGGTCTCTGCAACCTCCTCTCATAAGCGTAAGGAAATCCATTTCCCTCGTGCCTTGGCAGCCTTTTCGGCGGAGGAAGTGGACGTGAAACCTACTCTTAGTAACACTCCAGTCCCTACAGTCTCAACCAGGTCAGTCGAAATTCGTGGCAACACAAATACACCCCAGAAATGAAATGTGAAATTATCTTCGAAAATGTGACTTAATTTATTTTTATTCTTTAATAGGGGCAGAAAGCGAGCTTCGAGCACAACATCCGATCACTCAATTCAAAGTGCTTCAAAGAAAATTAAGAAGTACGAGCAAGATCCTGCAGCGGACCCAACTGTAAAGAATGCAAAGGCAGCTAAGGCCAATCGTGAACGAAAGAAGCAAGAATTGGCTGAAATGAAGGAAGAGGCTTTGGTGAAAGATCGAATCATTCAAGAATTGCGTGAAAACCTAGAACGAGAGCAACTAGAGAAAGAGAAATACAAGAGGCAAAGAGATGCTGCCAGAGAAAATAGTATCATGGTCCAGGGACTGAGAGGTGTAGCGACCAATATTCGTGAGTTCATCCAATGCGTCATTCCACCTATGAATTCCTCTTTTGGGGCAATGGATGTCCAGATTCCCGAATGGTTTGGAGGAGTTTCCCTGGAGGCCGGAGCAATTACCGCCATTGACCCAGCAGTCCAGGCTAGATTTGACCTTCCAGCTGATCAAGAGCCAAGCCGCTTTTTCACCGCTCATGTCAACCTCACAGACAATGTTATGAAGTTCGAGTATAATCCTCGTAAGTTATGATTTAATTCTTACGTCGTAGTTAATTGAAATTTATACAAACTTGTGTAAGGGTGTGCAAAATGCAAATTATTTTATTGTGTGAGTGGAGTTCGAGATTATTAAGTTTTAAAGATAAGTGGAGGTTACTGTAAGTTTATCGGTAACTCTTCTCTTTGTTTTTATAAATCAGAGTATCCCGGACATAGTCATCAGAGAAATTAATTTCTATTAACATTATTTTACATTAAATTTCTTTGTTTTTCTATGTTGTGGAATTAACCTACATTTTTATTAATAATTAAATTTGTTCCAGTCCGGACGGATACATTTCATTTCAATTAAGTATTGAAATGTTAGTATTAGTTTTTTTTGTATTTTTCAATGTGACCTTGATTAGTCCACATATAATTTATTTATGTTCTGCTACGGTGGTACTATAAAATCAATTTTAGTGTCTGCCTATGCATTGGAGAATCAAGAAATAACACATGTCCTAAGTGATTGGTTTACGGTTATTGTGCATGAATTACTTGACGTATAGTTGAAATGAAAGAGTTATTGCATGTCTAGAAATTGGTTAGTAAGGAAGGTACGAGTGGAAGCTTAATATTGGAGTGCGAATGTATGAGAGAGACAGTCAGTGGAACATGTTCGGGTTGGATTAAGGCAGACAGACACAGTCGTTCGTTGTCAAGTTTTGTTAAGGGTATGACGACAATCAGTGACCACTACTAAGGAAATCAAATCAGATTGTGAATGAAAATGAAACCTACCTTGACTTACTTCAATCGCAATTCGGGGGAAAACGGAGATTGTGTCAATTCTGGCTGCTGCATCTGTCAATCGTCATTCCTGCCACAAAGAGAAGCTGGTACTGGTGCCGTGGATTGCTTTGATGCGCGTGACACCGCAGATGCTCCCGGCACTACCAGTGGACAAAGTACTTCTCATTCTGCGTAACCCACAATTATCCCAGCAGGAGAACCCGAATATTAGGAAATTTAGGAAGACTGTCTTATCTCTTTTTCCGGGTTTGTTTTTAACATTTTCTAAACGTTTGCAACCCTTCGAATTTTAATCATTGTGGATTTGAGGTCACCTTAAACCGTTACGTACAACCAAGCATTGACTTTTATGTGTTTTTCTCTACATATAGGTTCACCTTCCTCTCCCTCCATGTGTCCGTTTAGAGTTCCTGGTTTTATTCCCTCTGGAGGCTAAATTTTTAAAGTGGGCACTATTATGGGAGGGTCATGCCTCCGGTGGACATAACGGATAACGGTTTCTCTGGGAAATTTTGGTGGAAATGAATTTGATAACCTTAAGGTTAGATGAGGGCATTTGAACCTTGGGGGGATTGTGAGAGGAAGAAGAAGAAACTACGTGTGGCATGGAACTACCTTCGAAAAGATTTGAAGCAAGACAGACGTGGAGGGGGTCAGCAAAGAAACTGTCTTTTGAGGAGATTGGGCAAGGACAACCGTCGGAAGGACTGATCGGTTTAGCCTGGCCCTCATTTTGCTGCTCCCCTTACGAAGCGGATGGTTCTCGAATCGAAAGAATCTTGTGCAGCAAGCAATTCGTGACCTCTCAGCCCGATACCCTACCTTACCCAAAACCTCTTCCTGATTCCTTCCGATCTGACGATATGAAACTATTTGAAAAGCGACATTTTTATAGCTTGGAGAATAGTTCATTCATTTCTCATTTTACTCCTTTAAAGGCTATTCAGACAGACAGTGATAGAGATTTTCAAGGTTATCTTGGTGAGTTTGATTGTTCAGTTTTCAGTTGATTCTGTTCCGAAACTAAAAAATTCGGGTTAGAATCATGCATTTTAGTAAGGCCTCTTATTGATTACCTTCAAATTAAGCTCCACGGAAGATCGACAATCATAGCGATTCCTTACTACGACTCTCCAGACAACAGCGAAATCGCATCAGTAATCTTCAAATGGAAACAAGAGGCCGTACTAACTGCACTCAAGTTTTATTATATGTATAGGTTTGGAATTGGAATAGTTTTTTTTTAAATAAAAACAGGAGTAAATACTACATTGCTATAACTTAAATTATTTTGTATTTCGCGTAAATTGAAATTATTACGTTCGGGTGGTGTTTAAATTGTGGGACTACTTACGAGTATATTTTTTGTTATAAAACGTATTGATTTCTTTTACTTTGATGTGTGCAGTTGTTTACTCCGTAATCCGTATAATTGGGCAAATAATTGAAATTGTTTTATTTAAGTTAGAATTGCTTAATTGACAGAATTATTTTGCTTCCTAACAGGAGCTGGAAGTGGGATTTAAAGCTGTCCACCTGAATGAAATGCATTGGAGGACTAGTAGTCGGACGCGAGAATGAAATTGAAAAGCTATTTTGTACACTGTTAGTAAGACGCTGTTCATCACTTACTCTCCTACAATGGAATTTGCGTCTTCGGGGATTTTTTTTGAGGTTTTGAAATGTTGGTGACTGATTGTGATGACAATTGAATGATTATACACCCGATGAATTTTGTTTCTTGTTCTCCATGCATTGAGTAGATTTAGACTAACTTGTATTTATTTCTAAGACTGACAGAATGTTAGTAATTTAATTTTCTCTGTAGTTCAGTTTTTCTATGACTGACACGGAATGTAACTTTTTCTCATATTTATAAAAAAAATGCATTTTGTTTTGTACTTAAAAAGGTTGAAAAATTCCTTGTTGAAGAATTTATCTCAAGCATGACTGAGTTGTGCACATGAGATACAAACTACTGTAGCTCGTACGTGCAGCTCTGCGCGTCCTGCTGAACAAATTACATGATTAGTACTTGGCTGTTAGATTCTCTCTGTTAGATATAATATTGTTGGAAAATGTACCTCATCGAAATAACATTAGATTTTGAGCAAACTTGTTAGCGGTAGAACTGATAGTCCAGAACGAATATTATTTGTAAAAATTACATTGAAAAGATTGCCCGAGAGGCACATGCGTATTATTACGAATCGGTTGTAAATATATATTTGTATTGAATTCATTTTTTTTAAAAAAAACACAAAATCAAATAAAAGACTTAAAACTTATCTCTTGTCTTTGTCGTATTTTATTTAGGATTCCTGGTACGTAATTTAATTTGACAGTGAACGAAAAGATTTAAGTAGTTGCAGACCGTCCGATTAAACATATGATTACGAAGCATCGTAATTTGACATTTTCTGAATAGTGTGTGGGTTTTAGTGTATTGATTTTCTTATTCAAAACTTGGTTTCAGTATAAACCTTGAGAGCTTGGATGGAAAGAAAAGAGTTGCATTATTCCAAGTCGAAAATGAGATTAGGGCGCGATCTAACTCAAGTAATTGAAATTCAGAATTTCTGATCAGCTTTTAGATAATTTTACATTGTGCGACTTGGACATATCATCTACTGGTCGTTCAGTTTCTTTTACCTAGTTGTTGCCTAGTTTTATTGCTTCGAACTTCGTTCACATGCCGCTATTGATTCCAGACAGACCATTTAAATGAAAAGCATGGCCATTCGGAATTGGAAAGAGTATAGTTAAAAAACAAGAACTAAACCGAGACATAATAGAGCCATATTTCATGGTTCTGGCATTGACCGCATTCCCTGAATCTAATTCAACTATTTAGCCTTGAACAATTGCGTTTAGTTTAAATGAATCCTTACGCAAAACAAGGCGGAAATATTGTCAAAGTTATGTTATTTATTTCGTGAGTTTATAATCTAATAATAATACACTAGCGTACAGCGTAATACGCCACTAATTATTCACCTGGAGACGGTAGTTTTCTGTGTGGCATTTGAAACACTTCTCTTTGCGCTTACTACCCTATCACGAATTAATTTTAATTTCAACACCTGTTTTTAAAACAATAGCAGGTAAAGTATAGTAGTGATTTTAGGGAGACCATAACAACTTTTATAATGACTGATTTTTTTGTGAAGATTCTATTGCAGTGCAATCGCAGCCTGCCCTGCCACACCAGCTGGCTACAGAATTAATCCAACCAATTGGTCAATTTACTCTACTTTGATAATACGCATTGTATTGGTGAAGCCAGATCCTGCTTTCCATCCTGTTAGAACTATGATGGGTTCACCGACTTTGATCATTCCACGCTTTTTGGCGTACTCTACTCCATGTTTCACCCTTTGATTTACATCTTCCATCCAGTCGCCATCAATTGGATCTGAAATTCAGATGAATATTAATTTCATTAGCCAATGCATTCGCTGAAAGCATAGAATGGTCAAACATCGTCCCATCACTTACTTTCATATTCAATAGGCAGAATTCCCCTGTATAGATGACATTGTCGAGCGACTTGTGGATTTCTTGTCACCGCAATAATGGGACACCTTGGACGATATTTTGATACCAAATGTGCTGATCGTCCTGTCGTCGTAATAACAATGAAAGCAGCTGCTTGGCATTTGTGTGAGGCTTCCACACCAGCAATCGCAATAGTATGAGGTGTGTCCACTGGCAGTGTTACCTAAAAGAATTTTAAAATAGGAAATTAGTCTGGCAAATTATTTTCTGGATCCAGGAACACCGAACGGAGTATTGTATTGTACAGTAAAAATTAATTTTAAACTCCCTTCCAGCATCCACTTATTCATATCAGTATATTTTTATAATTTTTTCGTCAAAAAGACTTACTTTGCTGACAAGGTCTGTGAAAAGTTGTTTATGCCAAAGAGCAGCTTCGGCTTCCCGACAAATATTAGCCATCGTTCGAACCTGTAAAATATTATTAACAGAGAAATGCATAGAAGCGATATTTAATAAACACATATATTCTGGTCTGCTTACGCATTCGAGTGGATAGTCTCCTTTAGCCGTTTCACCGGACAACATGACACAATCAGCGCCGTCCAGAATAGCATTGGCCACATCGGAACCCTCGGCCCTCGTCGGTCTTGGCTTCTTTACCATAGACTCCAACATTTGCGTGGCACAAATAACTGGTTTTCCAGCCTGACGATGTAAAGTTACACCAATTTAGTAATGATGAAAATAGCAATATAAATTATAAACCGCAGAGCAGACGTTATTGTTTACCTTGTTGCACTTTGAAATCATGGCCTTTTGTGCCAAGAAAACTTTCTCTGGTGGAATCTCAATCCCGAGATCACCTCGAGCAACCATGATACCATCGGAGGCTTCAATGATTTCGTCCAAATTTTCTACACCTTGATGATTTTCAATTTTCGAGATGATCAAGATATTCTTGCCTGCTTCACCTGAAAGAATAATTTACAGATTAAAATAATTCAAAAATTCCAAAACAGAATGATTAATCCACAAGTAACAAACCTAAGATCTTCTTGATCTCATGAACTCCAGCCGCATTACGAATGAAAGATGCAAAAACCATGTCAACACCTTGCTCAATACCGAATTTAAAATCTGACTTGTCTTTCTCTGAGACTGCTGGAAGGTCAACGGGAACACCGGGTAAATTACAACCTTTCCGACTTCCAAGCAATCCACCGTTTTCAATTTCACACACCAAACTGGTAGCACCGACTTCCAGAACAACCAATGAAATCAAACCATCATCCACGAAGATCCGATTTCCTACTTTGACCACTTTAGTTATGTTTGGATAATCAACCCAAAGGTTAGAAACGCTGCATTTCTCAGCAAAGGCAGGATCTGTCGTAACAGTTACTTTTTCTCCTCGTTTCATCTCAACTTCTGCGGATGCACCCTGTACAATAAAATATTTTCGTTTTTAATGAAATTCAAATTTTTTTGTTACCTTTCAATATTATATTCATTTACCCCTTCCAAAAGACCGGTTCTGATTTCAGGTCCCTTCGTGTCCAATGCAATCGCACATGGGAATTTCATTCCCAATTTCTTTGAATAATTTTCCACAGCTGCTCGAACATTCTTAACTGTCGTGCCATGATACTCATGAGATCCATGAGAAAAATTCATTCTGGCAATATTCATTCCAGTCTCCATCATTTTTTCCAACATTTCAACAGAGCTAGAAGCTGGTCCAATGGTACAAACGATTCCAGAGAGTCTATTTCTTGGAGCCTTTGAATCAATGTCCAATGCACACATGTGATCCAAATAACTCTCCATATTAGCTGCTCGCATTTGCTGCTGCGGGACTGAGTCACCTCCAGCCATCTAATAATAAATCAGAAAAAAACGAAACAGATGATTACAAATCATTAAAAAATTTATTTAATTAATGAACACCTACGTTCTACCATCGGTTTTTTCACACCAATTATTTACCGTGGGATCCACCGACCCATCAAATGAAGTGTACCAAACCATGTTGAGTCTTGAGTATTTGAAACAATTGAGTAGTGAATCAGTAGAAGACGACGAAGAGTTGAAACTTTGAGATTTTGATAAGTTTGACAATGTCAATGATGACAAATTTTGATTGATTTGTTTGTGGTAGGATATTTGAGGAAATGGATATCCGGGAGTGGTAGTTGTGAGAGATGAAATTGGCCAAAGTGTTAGTAAGGGTGGGCGAAATCTTAAGGAGTAGGGAATTTGGAAAACAGGGAAAAAATTATTAAAATTATTTAGTGGTAGTGGTCAGTTGCCAGTTGATGACTAAATTACGATACACAGTCAATTCGGAACAGTCGTTCAATAGTCAATAGCGCAGAAACCAGTTGTTATAAGGATGGAAAATTACCAATGTTTATTACTATGTATGTGTAATGTTGTATTATGATAAAATGTGGTTTTATGATCGTTTTTGTTGTGATAAAAAGTTAAAACTATGTGAAATTGTACGGTTATTAATCTTATTTAGTTATTTCCGTTAGTCAGTTTCAATTAGTTGGTGAGTTGCGGTGACGGTGCCTGAGACTGTGAAGGTATTTGTGACTTTGAAGGTTAAGGAAAAATGTTCGTGGTTAATGCCGCAAGGGCACACGAGCTGGGCACGAGCAAAATGTGAGAAGGAGAAAGGAGTTGCGGAGAAAACCGAAATGAAAAAATTGAGATCTTGCCAAATATATTCGGAGCGACTCCGAATTCGGATCCAACTCGGATTTATTTGACCTCCAAACTGAAATTTATAATCCCAGGGCGGGTGATAATTTTCAATTTGTTTGTGTAGTCTGGTTTGGCTCAAAATAATTAGATCAGATCGCGCGGGTTTTCAGGAAAGTAAGTTCTTTAAATGTTGGAAATCTTGTTAATTTACGAAGTATTGTCACGAATATAATAATTTCGCGTGTCGATATTTGGCTTCATCAAATCGGTAATATTGCAACTCTAGCCGATTTACAAAATATCGTCACGAATAATACGGTATTTGTTTAGAGAAATGGTTTCATCGAATCTGAATTTTTTTGCCATTCTCACCGTGCACTACTGTACTTGCTATTTGGAGATAATATTAAACCGACAACTTTAATTATTTAATTAACTGTGGGTCAGGAATCCGGAATCGATTTGAACACTCACGTTCTGGTGACTATAATCCAGACTCTTGGCTGAGCCGAATTTTTAGCGGATTAGTGGTTCCTGTTATTTATGGTTTATCAATACTCGAGACTGAGACACGAAAACAATTTATGACATTCCCGTGTTTAATACACGCGCCTGCAGACAGATTTATCAAATTCTGGAAAACATTCCTTTCCTCTGAAATTATAAGAATTGGGAAATAACAAAATTCCTCTCCTCCAAATGTCTGAATTTTGAAACATTCCGTCCCTTTAAATCACCGGAAATCCAT
The DNA here is from genome assembly GCA_034694305.1 of Protaphorura glebata. Classification (NCBI taxonomy): domain Eukaryota; kingdom Metazoa; phylum Arthropoda; class Collembola; order Poduromorpha; family Onychiuridae; genus Protaphorura; species Protaphorura glebata. Next base: position 32,669 of record JAQFYE010000050.1, read on the forward strand.
ATTATTTGACTTCATATGGGATTATCCAAAAATGCAAATTGCCTGCTCCATGAAAGATACTGGATAGATTGGCTAACTCTAAGCCATGTTTCCGTAGGGTCTTTAGCTTATCTGATGGCTGATTATTACCAGTGAACAGTTGGTTATATAAACCATTAAAATTAATTAAGCCGCTGCAGCGTTATTGGCAGTTCGTCTGGACCTTATTCGTAGATTTAAGGTTTGAATACATGTAACAATAAGTAGTCAATTGTGAATGAATGAATGCGCCTACCAATATGCATGCTAGTTTTCCAGTTTTCAGAAATTAATTTTTTTGTCGATGTTTCGCCGGGAATTCCTTCCCAGACTCATTCATTTTTGCACATTTCATTCAATTTTCTGTTATTTCTAGAATTCCGAATGAATGAGAGTATTGAGCTAAATACTCAACCTATTCAACCAGTACATGATGAAGATTGTATATTTTTTTGAATCTTTAAACAAAATTTTTGTGTTTGGAAAAATAATTCAAGACAGATCGAGCTTTTGCATTAAGAAAAGTTCAATTTTCGGTAGAGTTTAACAAATTATTTTGAACGGACAGATTTGGGTTTCGTATCGGTAATTCAATAGTTATCAGAATTGTTTAATTTGTTATGGGGTGTGATGTGTGACTATTGGTTATGTACGTGACTATAGGTATTTACATTGTTTTATATTTGTTAGGAGAGTTAGGACTAGCGGTTTGTTGTGAAGAAAGCTGAGTCAATGTGTGTTAAATTATGTTATTTTCACATACTTGGAGAGTATGTGTTCAATCCACGATCGAAAAGAAACCATGGATGTTTAATTTGAAAAACACATCGAAATGTATAAATTTTCGTAAAAATTAACTTCCATGTGTATGTATAATGAAAACTTATAATTTAGCCAATAAAACTAAACTATTAACTAAAGACAAGCTAAGCTGAACTGAATAGTGAATAATATGTGTTGACGATTTGTCAGCGCATACAGTTCTGAACAAATAAACAATAGTTACCGTGGTCCAATTCTTGATAGCCAAAATTTAAAATTCGACGATGTTAGTAATGCCTGAATATATTTTTTGAATTGGTGAGTAAAATTATGTGTTGTCCTGAAATTGCAGGAAATTGAAATTGTAGATAATTTCAACGATGAATTGTTTTGTAATTATTTCAGCTTTAACGTGTTATGCCGAACTAAATGCGTGTACTGTGTAGTGCATGTCAAATGTGTGTACAGGATATCTCGTTTAAATGTTTTAAAAATAGACAGTTGTAAAAAAATAATCTTCTTTAACTTAACAGGCAGAGCTAGTGTGTAAAGCCGTTAATGTTTCTAACAAATTATTTAGTATCTCCAGAAGAACTTTTATTTGAACTCGAATTCCTGGAACATCGAATAAACATTCGCATTATTACATCTTGTAGCCTGGTACCCTAGATGATTGACTTTAGAAAAACCAATGACTAATCAGTTCGGTCGGGGCTAATTACATATTCTGTCAATTTACACCTCTGTTACCCCTATTCACTATTTCTTGCAAGAAAAACGTATAGAAATGCAAGCTATTAATTTTAGTATTGCATCGGATCGGAAGAGCGTTCAGCTATTAAATGAAAGATTACAAATCTGCGTTTTTGCGAAACTATCGAAAGTTTTGCGCTCGGAGTACTCAGTACTCCTTATAATTCCGCTTATTCCCATTTCCAGTTCCATTTCCCAGCAATTATTCTAATTCTGCAGTGGTTTATTGGTTTATATCTGACAGTTTCTAAAGCTCCACGCGCCACTTTTCCGAACTTGTGAAATCTGCATGTATGTACATTAGTATAGTATCAATGCTTGTAATATCCAAGCTTGCAGATGACAGGTGTCCAGTCAACAGGTAATCAGTCGGCCTGCATGGCAGGAAAATGTTCACGCCTCAAATTACACAAAAAAAGTAACATACGATGTTTCTACGGCAAATCTGACGTACTGTATTCTGACACGTCAGAAATGTCAAACTTAAAAAAATTTGACTGTAATGTGCATTAGAACTCTTAAATACTCTCAATTTTGATATTCCCGTAAGGCATGCCCAAACCTTTACGTATTTTTGGTGAATAATGGGTCTTAGCATGTATCCCTTGTAGTTGGGAAAAACTCCAGGAGAAAATCCTATTTAAATGACCTACCATGCAATGCTACAGTATTACGGAGTATACGGAGCTAGTACAATTAAGTAATGAAAAATTGCTCACCTTTTCAACAATGAGGAATTTGAAAAAGAACTTTAAAAATACTGCACAAATGTATTCAAATTTTAGATTCTTAATGAAATGATTTTGACTTTAGTTGTCCCTATTTATTGTAATATATTTACTGGAGCCTATTAGTGAGGTGGAGCTGGAAGAGTGTTCTCTGGATGGAGGTCGACTGAAGGAGTCCAACTCAAGGATGAATAAACGAGGGGGATTTTTACTCACTACTTTTTATGAGCAGTAAAAAAAGGGCTAGAAGATAAAAGGTTATATGTGTTAACCCTCACAACTTGTTTTTTTACCGGTATAGCATGCTAACATAAGGAGACCACAATTGCAATGCAATTAACAGCGTGATACGTGAAGGAAACGTGAGGAGTGTTAAATCAATGTCAAGTGCTTAATTAAAAATCACGCGAAAACAAAAAGAATTTGGTGATAATTGATAGAAAAGGTTTATGAGTACGGATGTTATGATTTTGATAATGATGTTAGCATTTTGAGAGGATTAAATGATAAAAATTCCAGACGATGAACACCGGCAGCCGGCATGTCTGTATGATTCCGGAGTATGAATTTACGTATCTATAGGTCATCTGCCTGCTTGCGAAAAACTGTTAATCGCTTTACATATTTTTGGTGCGTGTATTACAACAGGTGGGTGGTTACCACTTTAAAAAATAAAATGTTGATGTATGATAACATTAGTATCAGTAAAAAGAATTTGGCTAGTAGTGACAAGTTGGTTTTAATGTTTGTTAATACATTTATACCGAATATCCCAAATAAAAAATTCGGAATATCTGATACGATGGGGGGACGGCGGACTAGAATGCATGGAATGTCACAAAAGGTCACATTACTTTTAAATTAATCGAACTGCATCGTCTTGCCGAAATTCGAGGTTAATAAGTATGAGTGAATATTTTTAAAATAAAATTACGTCGTTCACAATAACAAGACCGCTCTTGTCAGACTATACTGGCGTGGATCTAGCCATTCGAGTAAAACATTAAGTCAATAGGCAGAGTGCAGTTTCTGGATTTATGAAGGTCATCCGCGTGCAAATTGTTATTTTGTATCCCCAATCCATACACGCATTATGACGGTTGTTTTTCTCTTGTCGTGTCCAAATCGTGATTCTGGAACAGACTAAAGATTTTAGATGAGGAAACATTTCCTATCGGAAGTCTTGCATTGTAAATAGTATGATTGAGTACGAATATGAGTAACTATAAATGTGCTAATTACTTTTAGAATTATCGGATCAGTTTTGCTACATTTCATTCATGTTTTTGCACGCTGAATCATATGCTAGAAATTGCTTAATTCGGCTTTGGCATCAATCGTTTATGTAAACGTGTAATGTGCACGGATTACGATAAACATCAAACTGCATCGGATGACTCCCAACTATGTCTGGATCAGAATGATATTTGTGGCTTCGAAAATAAAAACAGGATAAGTTCTGTGTCGATATCGATCGGTAAAATGTTTAAAACTGATATTCGTACATTACGTACGACGTACATTACTGAATCGTCGGAATGGACGTCAAACGACACTAGTCAATTAAATATTACCCGAGATATCTGAAATATACAACAATGCGAGGCATTTTGCGTAACACAAGTTCTAAGTAAAATACATCAACAACATATATTATCATTCCGGTTCAACGTTACTTTTGTTGATTTGAATTGTATATTTTTTTATTTTCTCCTGTGAGATTTTGCCTAAGAACTGTCTCGGAAAGAAATTACCCCGTAGGAAGTTGTATTGAGATGTATCCAATATAGCAATAATTTATTCCACGTTTGCTTGAAATAATTTTACTATCCGCTTTTTCATACAGAATTGAAAATGACGATTAGTGATGGTGATGGCAGTTCCATCGACGAACTTTGCATTCCTCTGAGAAGCTAGTATTAACGTCAACTTCATGGTGACGGGCTTGGGGATGAGGAACGTCGGTGTTTCCAGAAATGTCCAAGGTGGACCGAACAGCGGTGAAAGAAACTGCTCCCAAAGCATTGTCTCGGAGGTACACGAAAAATGGATTATTGACAACAAAATCTGTAACGCCACTGCGTGCTTGTCTCGAGATTTTTCCCGACTCAACAATTAATTCGATCTCTGGTTTATTCTCAACCACTTTCGATTTGACCACTTGTTCTGGTCGAGGAGTTTCATGACCATGAGGAATGCGTCTGTTGATCTGTGCTCCTAGAACATTATACAAAAATATAAAAATACATTTCGTTTTTTTTTTACCTTGACTCAAAATATTTTTACCAGCAGTAACTGCTAGTTCGATTCCTTCCTCAGAAATTTTGGATGAAACGACTTGGGCCACTGGTTGCATGTAATGGCGTGTATACGGGTCAATAACTTCTTCGGGAGTGTCAGGGCGTCCACAACATGACGTTTCTGTTCCACCCAGCTGGCGACCAACAAACGTGTAGAAATTATTAATTACAGCCAGATTTAGAAATAATCGTCAAATTGTCTAAGACTGTAATCTTACGGCATCGAGTTGTGATTGGTAATTTCGGCCCAACACTACATTCAAATATGGGACTTGGACTCTGACCAATCTCTTGTACCAGGTCGTAGGGTCGCTTGTGAATATATCTTGGACACAGTTCGCCAGATATTCTTTAATGGTCTTCTTGGGGCGAACGTAAATTACTTGTTTCTTCCCACCAGCTAACGGAATTGCGACTGAACTGTAATATTCATTTTCAAAATATGGAAAAGTTCCGGTTGTCTCTAAAGTTCTGACTTGGACTTCCTTGTCGGCGGTGTAGAAAGTCTTTTCACCGATTGAAGTAAATGGAACTTCCCAATTGTTTTTGTAGTAAAATGTATTGACAAATACTCCGGCAGCGGTGTCATTGAATGGCGGATCTGAAATAAAATATTTTAAAAATATATTCATTCATTCATTCATTGACATTGCAACTTATATCGGTCTAACCCACTCGAAGCGGCCAAACAACTGGTACGGATTTTTGTTTTATTTCTCTGGTTGATATTCGTTTTGCTCAGAGTTCTAATTTGTCTTATTCATACGAAATCGATTTTGAAATAATACTCATACCATGAGGTACCAGGCGGTCAACAACGTTGTGGACGGTATTAATACCAATTTGTCGATTGATATAGCTAGCAGCTGATGGATTTCCATGAAGCTGCAAAACATCTACGTTAGTGTGTAATTTTTGGAAATTCAGCCCTGGCACAAGATCGCTACGTGGTGTATATAAGGTGCTACTCAGCTTGACATTAGGATCCTGGAAAAAAATTCAGAATTGTCGAACATTAGAATTAATATTAAATCCGCTTACTGACTTGAACGGTACATTTATACTTCAGACATTGGTTAGCGTAAAATCCCGATTAGAACGCGGGCCCCCTAATAGAACGCGGGCCCCCTAATAGAACGCGGGCATTTCTCCGACTTTCTCCATATAACCTACTGTACTGTAAGTGGTGAAAGTCTTTGATATCTGACATTGCATGAATGAATAGAGCTCCCGCCTTCTAATCGGGATTTTATGGTATATATTTTTACTGTGTTGGCTGACAAGTACTCTACTCGAATCTTGATTCCCTGATTTAATTTGATTTAATTTGATTTGATACGTGTTTACTTAATTCACGAACTCCATAGCTCACTAAAATACGTCACATATTCCAAACTCTTTCAAGTGGAATATGAAAATGCGATGTACATTATAACGGCTGCAATATGACAATCGGCCTCATCCGCTTTACCATAGGATGATATTAAAGCCAAACCCATGGCATGATACGCTTGAAACAATCAGAGACCAGAGAGTAAAGATAAAAGTGCCAAAAACCAAGTTTAGGGGAATTAAAGAATTACGAGAATTCGATCAAGATCGATGAGAGCGACTCCGATCCGGGCCAGTACGCCGTGATCGGGACATCGTAATACGTGTGAAATACAGTGCAATCGCGACATGACGTCCGTGTGCCCCGGACATACGATAGACTTAAACGGACAGCTCTCCTAAAATCTTAAAAACTTTGACAATAACGTAATTTAAATATTAACCTTTTGCGAAGTAACAAACACCTGGACCGGTGGTGCTTGGTGACTAGTGGTCAAATCTATTTGACCTCAATAAGGTCAAATAATAAGTCAATAAGGTCTAGAGTTAAAATGGACCACTTTGATCACTACACCCTATGAACAAATCTCATATATGCGGAAATCTTAGAGTTGTCCTGAAGTATGTGAGTTTGTTTATTACCTTGCAAAATGTCTTTAACGTACTTATTTTAAGTCCCGTAGTGGTAAACTATTCCCCCATTCCGCTATAATTGTTAATTTTTGCGATGTATTTCTAGGATTCAATATTTCATAAACGCTTACCTCGAAGAGACTGTCAAGAATGTTCACGTAAGCATTAGTAATATTTTCTCGTGGCAAATCAAGGGCTTTGACAATACCAGCACTTCGGACACTAAATAATTGTTCGTTGACATTGGCCAAAAGAAGACCGACCGTGAGAGGACAATAGGCAACCACACCGGTGTTCTCATATGCATCATAATAATTTGATTGTTTCAGCAAATTTTGTGCAAAGGACTGGAAACCTTTAAGATATTCAGGGACGACAATACCAGGAGGAACCTCCTGAGTGTGGCTGTGATTTTCGTCATTTACAACTTTATGGGAATGTGAATGATGTTCGTGAACTGGAGTTTCGCCTGCCACATTGGAATGGTCGTGGACATGATCATGGACATGGACATGTTCACCGATGACACAGGCCAAGACGATGGTTAAAATTATAAGTCGTAGCATTGCAATTTTGATTATGAACACTTATTATAGTGAAAGAATACTGAAAGATCTGGCTAGTTAACAATTGCTTTTATAGTGTCATTCATAGTGTCATTGTCATTGTCTCCAGCTAGGAGACGAAAAAATACTGTCTGCAGTGCATTTTTGCAGCAGGAATCAAATAAAAGGTTAAAAAATCAATGCTAAACTGGTTTCCCATATCATGCAATATCATCTTCTTGGCTTATCAGTTGACAAAGTTCACCGACTCCAGCAAACCGGTTACAAGATAAGGAGCTTCCAACATCGAGATTCATTTAAAATGAATATAGTTATATTTTACAGACTTTCAATAATCTTCGATTATTATCCAGTGAATGTTTATTTTCTGAAGGCTTGAGATCCCTACCAGATCTCTCTAAGGTAGTTTATAAGCTTAATGGACAATTTATCCATTAAAACCTTTTTGGACACCGAGTATGTTAAAGTGTCTGGAATTAAATTATTTCTTCAGCGATTTGACTCTGGCGAAAAAAAGAATAGCCGGGCAAAATTCTAATTTGATCCTTTAACTTGTTTTGTGAATATTAGGGTGTAATATCATTTCGCAGAAATAGTGGTTTCACATCAGCTTCATATATAGTACATACGGACAGACGGCACCAATTGGTCTATTGTTGGTTTATGGATTGGTACACAGTCTATAGTTATGACCTCTCCACTAGTGTCGAGCCACTAGTTTAGTGCATTTCCATGCCAAGTATTTGTTATTGCCGATAAAAATAATATTAAGTAAGTTGTCGAGCCGGTCATTTATTGTTGCTCGACTGATATGATAACTTCGAAAAAAAGTCGAGGAGGAAAGACCCGGATTGATTAGAAAAACTCTCAAATTATAAACCTTCAATTATATTCACGTATCAGGAGGACAACGAATCACTTGTAAGACAGGATGCTACAAATACCCACTGTCCAATAGATGCCATAAAGTCACTGAAGAAGAGCAAATTACTACTATTTCTAATTATAATGTAACAAACTTTTGCACGAAGGAACGTTCAACAATTAGGTTACGTTTTATTGTTATCTTAGTCCCAAAATTCAGAAATTAATTCCCCGCATAACCCGACCAAGTTTAGGAACGCCACCAAAATTCATGAGATTACACTCACGCGTTCGATCATGATTCAACTTTTCATTCTAATTCTGACGTTAATCATGGAAACTCGAATTTTGAGGAAAAAAAGGTGATTTTTTTAAAGAAAGGGAAAGCCATAACCGAAATTCAAAATATTTTACAAAGTGTTCACGGGACTTGTGCTTTGTCGATTCAAATTGTCACGAAGTGGGTTGCAAATATTAAGCTTGGTGTAACGGGGTCAAATCCGAAAAACGTCCTGGCAGACTTATTTCTGCCAAAAATGACAACTAGTGCATGCTTAAAAAGTCTGACCAACGGTTTACAGTTAGGGGATTAGCTGGTGACTTGAGGATATCATTTAGTTCGGTTCTGAATATTTTTTATCAAAAACTTATTGGTCTAATAAACATATGCGCCCGGTGGATAACAGGACTGCCCACATACCGAAGAGCAAAACGGGTGATATATGCAAATACTTACTCCACCGGTTTAACCGTAATTTTTTTGTCCTGGAATGTGATAGGTCATGCGACAAGGGTTTATCATAGTCAAAACAGGAGTGGTGCTTTACTGGTGTGGGAACTCAAGTGACTTTCTCCACTGAAGGAAGAAACTTTCTCAGCAGATTTGGGTACCACGTTTCAGGGACTGTCACAGTGTTCACCTAAACGGCTTTTTACGCCATGAAAATAACAAGGCATGGTGTACATTGTTGCCAATTTCATTTACGCATTTCAAAAATAAATAAATGTGGAAGTTGATTTGACGACTTTCTCCTCAAAATGTTGACAATCCGGCTCATGAAAACAAAGTTGTCTAATTTGCACCGGAAAAAATAACCGAAGAACCGGACCTACTCTATAGTCAAGACTCAAGACCATGCGTCAAGCTATTTTTTTTAAATTTTGACCTCTAGATACTAAACATTTCAGGTGAAAGTTGTATTAAGTTTATAATGAAGTGAAAGCGGAGGTACAAAGTTATTTGAACACCCACCCGAAATCTTTTTTTAAAACTGGTAAAGGCGACTTGAATTTGTAATGTAAACATTATTTTGTAAATCGAGGTGCACTACATTGAAAAACAATAAATGCAGTTTGAGGTAATTAATTCTCATTTACTAAATACACTGGTGCGGAACTTTATACAGGGTGTCCACGAAAAAGCGCGCAGTTGTTTGGGTATTTTTCGTTGTTGGGCGGTTTAATCTCATTGCCTGTGTAATGTAAATTTTCGTAACTAAGCCAAATATAATCAAATAACTGTGCGCTTTTTCGTGGACACCCTGTATATTGAACGCTCCCCTTATTGAGTTATGGAGGCATGAAGGGACTTAAAAAGTATACACCTGACCTGCCAGCCAGGACCTTGACCCGACGCCGAATTTCCTTAATACATTGGCATACCCTGAGTGGGTTTCGGTCAAAATTAGTCTGCAGAGAAGAAGTACTTTTTCGTCTATCTTCTTGGTCAAAAAAGTTCCTGTTAATGTGTTGGTGTTCGTATCATCGACGGGTTGTGTGGTGTCAGCCGTCAGCTATGGAGTTTATGACTTAAATAATTATTCAATTCAATTAATCGCGGTACGTTAAATTGTAATTCTATTGCACAGCCAATTCCAAGCAGTGTTTACATAAAAAACATGAATTCATAATTTCAAAAAATTATTAAGAAAAACGTCGATTTTGTGTACTAAAATCCACTATGGATTTGCGGGGGTAAGTTGAGAATCTGGACTTCCCCTCTCCCAGGTTCATTTTCTGAATGCGAATTGGGTGGCGGGGTTTTGGCGTTTCGGTCGTATCGTCGGGAACTTTTTTTTAAGTTTCTTCGGATAAATCTGTGTTCATATTCAAAATCAAATCAGACGCCAAGCCGAGCGGAATTGGGTGACCGATGACCAGGTCAAGACGGTGGCCTCACTGAGGGAAATAAATTTTTTTAATAGCAATTGGCATCAAATTCTGTTTGATCTAAATCTCATCATTCCGGACGGCGGATTTTTACTCAAAAGTTCAATTCTTAGTTTATTTGTCAATTATTAATTTAAAAAGCCGATGATAAATCTAAAAATGGCTCTGTCCCATGGATTTCCGTTTCTGGTATCCATTGGTCTCCTGTTCACCCTTTCTCCGGTTCACGGCGTTCTTTCTGAAAATTATAGTAAGTTTTATATTTAATTTGATCTAAGTAGAAGTAATTTAATTATTTTACACCTTGCTAGTGCTTACCGGGTTGTATTTTGTTATTAGCACATTTATACTTCGGATTTGGAGAAATTGAACTTCAGTGTATTCTTAAAAATCTGTTTTAATATTTATTCCAGAATTGACACAATTGACAGATACTGTTCATCACCTCAAGCCTGGAGTACTTTTGAATATAAATGACAGTTCCAGCTCGGACTCTGACCTGAATATTTTCTGTCGTGAAGGGGATCAGAAGAGATTGAGCAATTATTTTTTATCCGCAACGGTAAAAATAATTAAGATTTACTACATATGTTAAACCGTGGACGAGTTTAATGTTTCTGTGCTTATTTGTATAATTTCTTCGTTGACAAACAGTTGAGAATATTGAGTACTGCTGAAGACATAAAATTGATCAGAGGATTTAATGCCAGAGATGTTTATGATCAATATGTACATACGACGAAATGGCTCTTATGGGCTGCCAATTTACTTCCTTGGAGAGTTCGAGAAGTAAGTTCATTATTACTATGGCAAAGAGTATTAAATTGTAGCGCACAATTTTATATTTCATTTTTATAATCGTAGGCCAATTTTCCCACGTTCAATTCTTCTTGCGTTGGAATATCAACTAGTAAAAATTACTCAGCGATGCTTGTCATCAGACGTAAGGTTCAATTTCGTATAACTCTTCCTCATCAGTTAGTTTAGTCAATCCGTTTCTATTATTAGGATACTTCCCTATATCATTAAGGGTTATTCAAGTTCTTCAAGTTTTGAACATCCATAAATCGGAACGCCTTGTGTAGCATGTTTCTTACTGCTAATAATAAAAAATAATAATTTAATTTACAAAATCCAATATAAGCCAAAACTCCAGTGACGAAGAGGATTTAGAGGATGACAATGAGTCATACATTTTTCTTTTTTCACAAATAAAGTTCATTACATGCAAAGCTGCCGAGTGAGTTGTATGAGTTTATCATTTATGGAAATTTTGTTGAATTGTTTTTATTTTCAGCTGTCGACAAATGGAATTTTTCGATTCTGGTGGCAGGACTCGCGCTCTTCTTTTTGGCGCCTAAGCTGACCAAATCCACTGTGTTCTTCTACACTTCCGGAACTTTCTTTGGTGCTGTAGCAGCCGCGTTAATACTTCTCTTCTTTGTTTCACGGTTTCTACCGAAGGTAATACTTCATAAACTTAAAATAACTCATAATTTATATTTTATTTTTTATTAATTCGAACAAAGGTCATCAGAAAAATTACACACATTGCAAATCGAAGGCATGATAATTCCTCAAAAATGGGCAATTATATCATGCAAAATGGACCCTAAATTAATGAAATCCTAACTCCATTTCTACCTTTCACCCAATACCGAGCTAAATTCATCTGGCGTTAATAAAAAATAAATTATATATATATAAATAAATAATAAATTAATAATAAATAAATAAATAAATAAATAAATAAATAGTAGTCGGAATTGACGTCACTGATGAATCAATTTGATATCTCAGTATCATATTGCGAGAGCTTTGTTTAAGCGATTACTTTTATAAATACGAATCCAATTCAATCCAATCCGAATGGTTATTCTATTCATTTCATATAACACTTTTACACTTTAATATTCTAATTTCATTCAATCTCTTTGTGATTGGTTATTAGAGAGTGGCTGTCGAGAATCGATTGTGAAAATGGCAGTTGTTGTATTTTATTCACAACTTAGTTCTTTTTATTAGAGAAATATTAATTTCCAATCAGATGGACTAGGTATTTCTTATTTCAGTCATCGCAGAATCAATTTTCTCTTTTAACAAGTTTTGATTTTACATTGTACACTCCTACGTTGATTAGGCTTTACCTGAAATGTCCACATCACTGTTATATTTAGTAGCATTTCTTGCCAGATAGATACACACTAGCTTAAAATGTTTGTAATGGTTTAAGAAAGAAGAAATGTCGTTAGCATTGATTTTCTCTATATTCCTGTCTATAGCTGATATCCTATGTTCAGTTAAGCTACACATATGGTTAACATTTCTCAGAGATGGCTTTAATAATCTCATATTCTGTATTTAACATTTTACAGGGAAGATCCACATACTTGACCATTACCGTACTGTGGACTCTTTGTTTGTACTTTGCCGGAGAAATGTGGAATCGTTTTGAAGAGTTAGTTCACGAAAAATTGCCGTACGTTTTGGTATATCTGACTTGCGGTGCGCTGTTCGCATTCATCGCGTGCTACCGACTTGGACCTCCGACCCATCCGAAAACCCTTGACATTGTCAGATGGACCTTACAGGTATTAATAATCAAAATTATTATTTTAATTAATACTTCATCATTGTCGGCGAAGTTTTGAATTATGACTTCCCAAATATTTGTCTAACCATTTGTGTAATATCGTTACGTTGTTTTGTTATATTTTCGAAATATTTTATTAGCGATTCCGCACGAATCCGTAACATAAACTAGCCGAGTCCACTTGAGACATAAGCATGCTGGTTCTCTTATTTAGGATTATTTACTACTTCGACATGACTCGACGATCCTTCCGCTCCTTTCCGAGTTTCGAGTCAATCCTTTTATTTTAAAAAATGTTGTGAGAGAAGACTGAAAGACTCGGAAACAAACAAGTAAAATCGACATGAGTTTATTGTCCAATTCGGGTTTTAGAAAGGCATATAAACTAAAAGAACTTGATTCCTAATTTTAGAGGTGCTAGTCGTAGTTGGTTTAGACCTTTTTGTGATCTGCTGATAATTAGAATAATTAGCATTACCTGATTACCTGTATTTGTCAAAAGTATTAATATTTGGACATTTATAATTAATTTCAGGCCTCTGGACTCGTGCTAATTCATCTCAGTAGTGATCTCGTCGAAGTTTCAACCGCGATAATTGCAATTACAGTCTTCAGCTACTTATTTTACTCTAGAATTGCATATTTTCTTCAAAAACAATGGTAACTGCATCCTTCTCAAATAAGTCATTTGATTTGAAGAACATTTTTTTATTTATTCTCCAAAGCGTAATCTCAGCACGGGTTAGAGAATTTGAAAAGTACTTCAACTTTTAATAACAATTTTTACGCTGTTAGAATTGATTCGATGCCCCTCACCCGCAAGAAAGTTTTGAAGTAGTTATTCCCTGGTGGATTCACACAGGACAGGAAATTAAAGAAAAATTATAGGAGTAAGAAAACTCTAGTTTCTACTTATTGTTTGTCTTTCAAGTCCCGTCTGCCCCCTTGCTCAAGTCTCAAGTACTTGAAGTCAACTCTTCTAAAGGCAACTTTTTTTGCTTCGGAATTATTTAGTAATTTAGTTTGGGGCAAGTAATTTGATTTTGAAGTTGTTCTTTTCCTCTTTCCCATCGTCTCACGCTCATGCAAAATGTAGGGAGCAGTGTGATAGTGTGAACTAACTCGGAACCGGGCTGGTTAAGTTAAACTGAATAAACCCATGGAGTAAACTGTAGCTATATAAAAGAGGAAGTCAACTTTAATTTGTTCTTCAAGTTTAGTAATTGTTGAGTTAGGTTGATACGTTGTTACTCCACGTCCGTCGTTCATCCTATTTTTGAGTTGAACAAGTTTAGACAGGTATGAGATCCCCTCTCTATTTTGCACGATGAAGGTGGCAATAAAACTTCTCTAGAATAAACTGAACCGAGTGAATCCAACGGGTACAACTTGTGATTTCGTACATACATCTTGTCTCCGTATTCTACCTGTATAGGTAGTTCGATGGAACTTAGAATTTCCAACTTGGAAAGAGAGGTGAATAGAGCAGAGAGAAAGTCAGACGACTTGCCTTTATTTATGCAGTCCAAATTGCTCTCCAGTTGATCAGACCCAGGCAGACAATAAAATTAAAGTTGTATGACAATAGCTATTGCTCTTCGTTTCCGGAACCCCCAGATATCTTTCCCACCAGGATTTATTGCAATTTACAACTTTAGCTATTAGAGTTATGTCGCGCATGGCGAGAACCAACTAACGCAAGGTTACTTTTCTCTTTCCTTTCCCCACATCCATTCATTTAAAGGATTTTAAATATTCGTTCTCCTTCAAATGGAATGAATATGTTCATCTAAATGGTTACCGCCAACACTTTGGTTTTATTTTGCACTCGACTTTTGCCCTTGTGCAGAATTTTATTCTATGTAGTATGTAGAACGAGCACTTGAAGTGTAAAATTTCATAAAATTAATTCTTGACTGTCTTATAAATCTATCAAAATTATCCAGAACTTTTTTTTACCAAACTTTCGGGTAAAATTGGAAAGTTCCTTGTCTCAGTTAATATGATGGGGATTAAAAATGGTGAAATGTTTAATATTAATAGAAATGTTAATTGAATGAATCGTAAGAAGGACAGCACAAGGAGCGAGGTCCTGAATTAATGGCGTAACAAAGCGTTAATGAAAAATTAATGAAACGGTGAAATGTATTGTTTCTGCAGAGAGCAGAGTTGTTAGAAAGTCCCCGACTTACTTTCATGCCTTGTCTGTTATAAATGAAGTATTCGAGTGCTGAAACATTTATCTAATCGCCACTGAGACTCACGCGTGTCTCTTTCAACTCTTACGAACATTCACGTACAGTGGAGATCGAAGCTAGGGTGTTTCTAATTGATCTTTCTAACGACTACTTTTCGGAAGTCAATTATATGAATTTTATTTGTATCAGAATTTACTAAACTCTATTTACATTCTCAGTCGACGCAACATCAGGAATGCATCGACCGTATACGTTTTGTTTACACTGCATCTTAATTTTGGGACACCCCGTTAATGTATAGGTTTGTTTGTTGGTGAAATTTACACAGGAGACGCCGGTTTCCACCGAAGGTGAAACTTCTAACTGAAGAAGAGTATATCAGAGAAGGAGCCCGGGAGACAGAAAAAGGAAAGTATTTATTCGCGTAGTCGATTCTTCGATCTATTCCTAATAAATTAGGAGTTTTTAAGTATTCTAAAAATCATTTAAAATACATTCGACAATCATTAAAAAAATATTCCAAAATAATTTGAAAAATATTTAAAAAATATGCCAATATCATTTAAAAATTCAATTCATAAAAGAAAAATAAAGTTAGGTCAGGTAAAGCATAGATTTAATGAAAACTAACTACTTTTATTATTACAGGGCTAGAAGAACTTCGGAAGTTTTGCTCAAGTCCGGACTGCAATTCTTGGAGACTAGTGAGTCGTCTCAAGAATCCCCTTAGGCATGTTTCTCTTTATCTCTTCTTGTCTCTACCCTCATTCCTGTCCCTATTCTTGACTTCGTCTGACGAGGAAATGAAAATTAATTATACATACTTAAAGTAGGCATTCTGGCTAAGTCTAAAAGGCTTCTACAAATCCTTGTTGTGTCTTTAATTTATGGATCTATTCAACATTTTGAGAATCAACTTAAGACATACTTTATTTTATTTGGACTATTTTTTACCAATGGCTTTCCATCTCGGGATAACAGTCAAATTAGTAAGCTTGTTTCCCAGGTTGTGAGGTAGGCGCACGTGTACGAACGATGTTTCAATTTTGGTAATGGAGATTAATTGAGGTTTTATTTTTATACGTTGGGATTACCTCAAAACCAAGGCTACATTTTGAAGTACCTTTTAAACCAACTTTTGTTATTTTAGGTTTACGGATCCGCGAGCTTATTTTTCAATGAGAGTACAGTATTTTATTGCAATCGTTTCAACTGCATTTAACATGAATTGTACTGTTAATAAGCTCTACTTTGCATTCCCTATGCGAAACCATAATTTTAGTAGTTTGGTTCTCTTTATTTTGGCAAATGGTTGGTCCAAATGCCGTCGGTTAGTAGGGTACTCTTAGCCTTACGAATTTCAAGTAGGACCTGACCGTTGTGCTATCAAGTGAAAATTTTATAGATGTAAGGGTTACATTCTGTAGTGAGTAGTGTGAGGGAAAGTCAAAGACAGATGATTAATTGGATTTACTCTGTGCATGGTGACGTTCAATGGTTTGTTACAAGGCGCGTGCTAATAGCGGGTTCTACTCAAACCTGTCTTAACAATTTTATATTTAAATTGTCTTTGCTGTCACTGCTAATTTGAAATATATATGGAAGTTAAAATTGGTTGTGATTTGGAAGGGACGGACATCACAGTTTTAATTGAACAACAGAAACTTTTGAGGGAAGAAGTGAGACGACGTGAAAGTTATATTATAGATCAGTTAATGTTTAAAGTTGATGGCAGCAGTTTGTTGAATCATGGATGCGGACATTGTACTGGTGTATCTAAAATGTGTGATTACATTTACCAAAATCCAAAGGTACTCAACCGTTACACATTAGAAGTTCACCAATTACCACAACAGAACTGTCGCACATTTAACCGAGGAGTTTACGCATTGATTTGCACAAAATCCGACTGCAAGAAGAAAGGAGTTGTGTAGCAAGCAAAAGCTTGCAGTCAAGGATTACTGATCATATAACGCATGTGAGGGATAATAACTTTGATATGCCTGTTTACAAGCATTTTTGTGAAGAACATGGCGATTTGAAAGATCGGCTCAAATATTTTCTCTTTGTATTCCTTGAGGGTACCATTTATGAATACAAAGGTGGTGTAATTCTTGAGGAGACTGAGCAACAACGAAAAAACAGATTTACAACGGAAGGAATATTTATGGAACTTTATAAAACTAGGAGTTACGGCTGTAACGTTAGCAAAATTAAGCCAGAAGAAGAGTTGAAAGCCGAGACCAATCCCAAACCGGAATCATCAACCTCAAGAAAACGTCCCGCTCCTGAATACCAACCACATCTTCCCAGACCACGGATTGTTGACAACGATTATGTCATTGTTGCACTTGCTCTAAAAAATTTCAATACTGTCCGTACGGATCCGCCAAGAGATCCGTACGGCCTCAGCAAGCAATGAAAGTTGAAATTACCAATTTCATTCGGTCGTATTTTGACACGCAAAAATTTCCAATTCAAGTTGAAACATTCTTCGTTAACGTTACCGACAATATCTCAGGAAGAATCAAAAAGCAAGAAATTAAATCTGGGCAAGAATCGATTAGATTGAATGATTATTTCCTTGGAGATATTGTTGAAGGTCAATATGTGATTAGATTTAATTCTGGACTTATGGACACAATTCAGACCGCCATTGCAGTTGAAACCGAAAACATAAGACATGTCATGAAAGATCCCACGAAATTTAATGATTTGCTTGAAGGAAGTTTAACACCCCCACCTCTACAACATAGTATTAATCTCTTATGGTTTGTCGCTCTTGCTCTTAAAAACTACAAGACAGTCCGTGGTAGTCATCCGAACGTCAGATACCCACAAGAAATTGTAACAAAAGAGTTCACTGAATTTGCATCACATTATCTTCTTCCTGAAAAATTTCCCTTTCAAATTAAAACAATTTGGGAGCGAGCGACTTCTAACATTAGTGTCTGGTTTGTTGCAAAAAAAGTCGGTAAGCAGTGGATAGTTGGTTTCAATCCAGATCGAATGGATCAAATCAATTTAGACATTGCAAATGCAGCCCACCTAATTATTGACTACCTCAGAGATCCTTCGCAATGGCAAGACATGCTTGAAGCTAATTTAGTAATCCCAATCACACCCAAAACACCACATGGTCGTCGACAATTATAATTGCGTACGTATCTCAGCAGAGCATAGCCAGTTTCGTACATATCAAATTCATAGGTTTAACTCAAAAATATTAATTATTCCCACGCACGCACACTAAATGCGATTAGGAAATAATGGACTATTTGGTTACAGGTTTTCAAATTGGATGCAAGGAGACTCTCATTTGAGTGATGAAGAAATGATGGACTATGAGTCGGAGGTCTCTTTCGAGGAAAATCCTACTCAAGCGTATGATTTCTACACGGATGATGATGACTCTATCTCTATCAATGGAAACGGAAATAATAATAGTATTCACACGGAGGACGAAGACGACTGAGACAAGTTTTGGAACTTCAACATGAATTCACTTCACATTGATTTAAACATTGGACTAGTTGAAGAACTTGGAGATCTAAAATTTACTTTTTCAACAATTTCTACTAATTGTATATCATATTTCCTTCGTTTAATTTATGTTATTCTTTTCTATTTACTCATTTTTTAATTTTTACAATGGCGAATACTCGCTCACTCATTTGTTTAAATTGAATTTGACAGCAAGCTGGCAGGTTTGGCTTTAATTTTGTATGTAATGTTTTTCTTCGCTTTACGCTGCTGTTTCTACCATTTGACAAGACATTTATTTATAAGTCATATTATAGAATAATTCCAGCACATATGCTGGCAGGTTGTTGGAAGGTATGTATTCTGTTGATGTGTGAATTTTCTCTGATTTCCTTAAATATGTATCAACCGTTGTAAATTTTAACAGCAATGGAGTTTAGACGTTTGTTGCCGTCAGTCAGGAATTTCGTCTCAAAAAAGACACCTTTCATTTATTCCAAGCTAGCACCATTTGTGTGTCTGTGTGCCAAAACAGTATTTCAAGATATGAGAGTGAAAGTAATACCACAGCAGCGGGCAACAAGATGTAAGAATGTGGGAAGGCTTTAGTTTATTGTGTTTTTCACACTTGAAAGTGAAATTAGTCTGTCAGTTGAACGTTTGAATGAATGAAGGGTTTGAGTGGCTTAAAGGCAACAGAGGGTATGGCTGGCTGACTATTATAGATGATTGATGACAGGGTTCCGCAGTGCAGTCGGAAAGCTATGACTATAGTATGGAATGTAAGTACTTGTAAGTTTACCATACCGAACTTGAGACTACCGTCCATCCAGTTTTTTTTTGTAAAGACTCGGAAGGAAGGAAGGAAAAGGGAAAGTCAAGAAATAAAGCTGAAAAGAAAGTGAGATTTGAATTCCTGTTCTTGTCATGTCAATTTTTTTAAAAGAATCCGAATGCAATGTAAGGGGGTTTGGATTGCCTGCCCGGTCGGTCATAGTTCTCTTCCTCTCAAACGTAACTTGTAAATAAATGACAGTATCCAGTCATCTGTATGTACGGAATGAAATGAAGAGAAGTAGTACTGGCTTGCCTTTAACTGAAACTGTTTTTAAAACATGAGAGTGATTTTGGGATGAGAGACTTGAGTTGTCGGTTTATATAGACTGTTCAACCGTTTTGTTATTGAGCAATTTCCCCTTGAAAGAAGCCCCCGGATGGATGGATGGATGGATGGATGGGTTGGGCTGGTGTATGTGATGTCGGTTAAATATGATCGTGATAAATAGAACTGGTAATGCTCATTTTTTTCTGTATATATGGGTTTCCGCTCGAAGTCCTGTAATGGCTATGTTATGTAAATGAAATGAGAATTGACGAAACGTTACATCATAATTTTATTCTATTCTGTTCGGGAAACAGGTTCATTTCGTCAAAATGGGATAAAATTAAACCTCCCCTTTTCGTTTATCTCCCTCACTGGTTTGTAGATATTTGTATTCGAAAGATCTTAAAGAGCCAGAGGTCAACACAACACGTTTAGAAGTTTCGGCGATTCATGGTCGTATTATCAAGTGTCGAAAAAATGATAGACAGTTTAGCTTCAACGAGGAGCCCCGACCTCATTCTATAGACAAGTTTGTTTATTCCAGTCGCCAGACATTGTAAAGAAAATGTCGATTCACTTTTATTTTGACTTTCCTTTCGATAACCCACTTTTCCAGCCGTGTGTAAAAAAGAGTATTTTTTTTTCTGAATCGCTCTTGTCCTACACATATTACGGCATTGTTTGCGGAAGGAATTCAACCGATTACAAATTCCATGGGAAGAATCAAACTTTTGAAATGATTGCTTGTTTCTTGGCAAAAAGAATAAATCCAGCCATCCCGAGCGCAAGTTCTCTTCATAGTAGCCCTACAAAAAGAAATTCCAGCCCAGCAGCGAAGTTTTAATTTTTCCGAAAGATAAACCCCGGTAGGGCGTTGAGTCTGGGCTTGGCCTAATGTTTATGTATGAATGTATGTATTTGTGATTTATTTACATGTTGACTCTTCACGCCTAGTCTTCGGGATGTTTTGTAGTCATTCTGTTCTGATTCTCCGATTCGGAGGGAGTTGGTTTTCCTAGTCTCGTGTGCTCGCCCGCATGAATATTTTGTGCCGTGCCAGGCATCAGGGCACAAAATTTCGCATTACTTGGCACGCAAGGGATGACTTGATTGTGAGAATAAAGAGGAAATGGAGCAAATATAGTGAATCAAATGTTTCTTGAATAATGAGTCAAGTCAAGGCATGATGAGCTTGAGTTCTTCTGAAGGGAAGTCAATATATACTTCAAATATAATACTGACTGCGAGTCGTACCAACCTAACCGAACCTAGTTCTGGTTCTAACTCTAGTAGTAGTTCATGGGTTTAGTCTATTCTATTCTGACGTACTCCAAGTGAGACGTGATCACTTGAACCAAAACCCTTCAGAGAGGAAAAAGTGGAGAAAATGGTTCATCGAGTCGAAATAATAGGGGAGATCGGAATTCCGAATCCTCATTGTTCACAATGTTTAAGTGGATCAACTCTTTTCCTCAGACTTGAAGCTTGGGAAGCATTGGCTTATAACAAAAGCATTACTATGCTCAATGCATGAGACTGTATTTTTGTGCCAAGAATCCTAATTAAATTCATGAGGTTCACAAGCCACGCTCACACTATACATCTAAAGGCTTAATTGCATGAATTCTAAAATAAATTCGAAGGCTATATGTTATATGCAACGGCATGATATCGTGCCCTGCCTGTTCTGGTATCGGGTTATGATTATTTTTTAATCAAAAGTCTCAATCAACTTTAAAATTTTAGTTTCGTTATAAAACAGGACGCAAGTTGGACTCCTTTCCATAGATGCATTCTGTTGAATCCATTTGAAAATTGAATGTAGGTATTTCATCTTTTCGGCAAAACGTGTATTCACAAAGTTCTGGCCGGAGAATTGAGTGATAATGGGTTTTTAACCTCGAGTGATAAGGCACTACCAAGCAAGAACGACACGCTGGTTATATCTCACACTAACATACATTCCAATGATTTCCACGGTCGGATTGTAGAAAGCTGAATAAGTACTCTAAGCCGTTCCTCAAAGAACGGAGGTGTCTGAACTCTGAACTGTAGCCGCCCCGATGAACTTGCACCCCTCAACTTAGAAAAGCTGAGTTGATTTTGGATTCCAGAACTGATAGTAACCAGTCTTTCTTGCATTTGGTGGCCGAAGCTATACGTATGTGAGTGTATGCATGAAAGGGTTTCATATTGTTTGACCTCAGGAGCCAAGTTTCTGATGGTGTCAATCCAAATCAGTTGTCATACTTGATATACTGAATGCTTTGAATTATCACGTTAATAAATAAACTAAACCAATCAAACGTGGTTGACCATGGCGCACGAGTTCACTTCTCTGGTCACCCCTTGGGTTTTTGTCCGTTCCTTTGTACTATGATGTATAACTTTGACAAATCTTTTGTAGTACCATCCTGCCACCGTTAACTTTTCGGTTTGATAGCTTCACAAACTTTGTTCAATAACACCAAGTGTTATCGTTTATTGTTAGATTATACCATTGCGAAGAGCAGGTTGGATAATTTCATTTTCTGTTAAGACTGACTCTGTAAAAAGTTGGCTCAAATCAGTCATGCTTGTTTTATCTGATCAATTCAATGATCACCTTTAATTAGTATTGATTCAGGCCCAGCTAGCCAACAGTCTTTCATTTCACGTGCAAGACTTATTCTGACTTCTTAATTCTGTTTTGTTTGAGTTAGCAACCGAGTAAGTGATGCTTAGCAAATTGACTTCCGGTCCGTTTGGCAGGTTGATCCTTTTCGGTTCGTCCGTGTTGTAAACACAAGGATTAAAAAGTCATCTGAGCAAAAAGTAAAATCAATGCGCTCATCCCAGCCGAGCCCATCTCCATTCAATTTGCCAGCACCGCCGCCAGCACCAATTTAGTCGATTTTGACCTAAAAAGCTTTATATATCCTTCCTCACGCACGAACCGTCAATTCTTCACAACGCACCATGCGGCACAATAATCCTAAGCCTTTAAATCAATAGGCATTAATTTTGAAAAAACTAGAGGATAACCTAGAAACTCCTTTTTGAAGTCAAGAGCTTAAAGTCAAACCCTGAAGTTCGAAAAACTATCTTTGATGTTTCGTCCGTCCAACTTTCTCTGAATAGTGTATTGGAGAGAATTGTCCGTAAATACAGATGGGCTAACATTTTCATTTTCTCATCTCATTTGAGCTTTAATCTTTTCTACGACCATTGAGGCTAATGATAGACAAATGTTAATACTAGGAATTAGGAATTACATGTCTACGCCAACCGCAAAATAAATGAGGAGGGGAGAAAGTCGACCTAGTGAAAGCAATGTTGAATCTGTGATGAAAGGTGAAACCTGGTTGATAGACTATGTTTGATGGATGAAAGCTTTTCTCTGTTCTTAGGTCACTTTCTTAGAAACTCGAAGCTCAAGACGAACAAGAAACAAGTGACTTCTTGGTTGGTGACGAAATAAAAAAAAATACGAAAGCAAAAACTTGACGCTTCTTGTTCCAACCATAAACCCGGTCTAAGAGGAAAGAAATAGACTTGTCAATATGCTGTACTATACTAAACTAAACAGTATATATGGATATAAATATAGACCTTATTTTTTTAGTACATTGTAGTACTCTCTAGTACATTGCCTTACAATAAGACATTCTATAAAGTCCTTCAGACAGGATTAACCCAATTAGGTGAGTAGCACAAATTGCTTCCGCCTCACTTTTTTCCTCTTCGACGTTCTCGCTCTTATTTTTTTTGTTAGACTTGGTTTCTGGATAGAACTAATAGGAAAATTCAATTGATTTTAGTGTATTTTATACCTCCAAAGACCAACCATCGCCTTTCGTGATTCCGACTTAACTTCAATTTTCACTTTTTGTTAACGACACTATTTTTGTAGTATACAGCGACGTTCTCATCTGAAAACATACAGCTCAATGGAATGAAAATGAATTTATTAATATAATTAATTGTTATCAAAACAGTATTAAGGATATTTTAGCGTTGAATTATGCTTACATGTCTTGGATTTTTTCTGTTATGCTAAAGATGACAACTTTCGTTATTTTACATACAATTCATTTCATATATTTTTTTGATAAATTCCGACTCCAAAGTCCAAACCACACGGTCTGTAGTATAAAAATGAATCGAAGATTTAAATGCAATTTGTATTTCAATTTGATCAATTTGACCCGCATCTCCTCGTGAGAGGAATTTGATTTTCGAAAGAGAAATCATTTATTGCAAACAAAATGATATTTTAATGATTTCGTAGTATATACCCTCGTTTCGTCAGTCCTGCGCTAATGATACTATGCAGTTTTTTTTACTCATTTGATGACAGCTGGATAACTGCAAAATGAGTCCTAAATACATAGAGGGTAGAAAATTAGAATCCATAATTACGTAGACGAAGCCAGGAAAAATGAACAAGAATGCGTACGAAGAATTCTAATAACAGAGACGATTCTTCGTTGTCATATTCCTTGCAATCATTCAACGTACCTACTCGTGCACGTATTTCCCATGGAAATACATTAGGCCGGAAGAATGTAAATATGCATTTAACGTGGAAAAGAAAATAATAAGAGAACTAAGGAATTGTGTGGAAAAGGATACTTTTTTGGTAATACGAAGCGAGATGTACAGAAAACCAAGTGTCTGTCAAAACAAATGATGAGTTTTTGAGTTTTCTTTTCCTATACGACTTTCAGCGGATGCAAACCGTCAAGACGAATGGGAATGAGAACGGTCGGCTCCGTTGCACAATTAATATCAACTTGTTTTCCTTTCTCCAGCTCTTTCTTGTGTATTTTGAGTACATTAACTAACTAGAGCGAAAGTGAAAGTGACTCCGACTCAACTTCTTTCTCTATTTTTCCTCAGAAGAAAGATCATTTTGTATCTACAATTCTCTTTTATCGTGTACACTCTCACACATGCTGCTATTCCAATATGCATGGAGAAATTATAAAAATAATGAGACACGTTGTCGCTGTCAAAGTTTACGTATTCCGAGGCATACGAGTATTATTTGCAGTCTAGTCTAATACTACTTTGTTTTGTTGTACACCCTACTAAACTTGTATAACCGTCAAATAAAATTCAATGGAGTGACACTGAATTTGAATTGTTACGACAAAACAACTTCAAGTTCAAACAATTTAAAGCTTCAAAACATAAAGGAAACTCAAACTCCACGGTCTTTGTTTAAAAAAAATAGGTGCTTTGAATTTACTTGAATGTCCAACTTCAAAGTTTCGGCCACTGCAAGGTATGCTGAAAAAAAATTTCCTCACTGTGAACGGTTCTAATTAAATTAATTGCAGTGACGATTATGTCAGAGATCAACACTGAAATATTTTGAGTGTACTTCGAGGGTATTGTACTTCGCAAAATTGAGCTGCACACTGAATCAAACCACGATAAATAATATTGTTAGCTAATTAAGCGCACTCTACATTTCAATTAATTATTAGCGCATACAAGGTACCAATTTCCGAAAAAGCGTGGTAAGCTATCATTAAAAATAGAAAACACTGGATTTGTTATCAATCCTGAGTTGTGGGTTGATAGAATCCAGATATCACACATTATTAGTCAAATAATTACTTGTCCTCTATTTCTACAAAGGGGAAACCTCAACCTTCCTAAACAGGTTCAGAATTCACCTCATTTTGACGAATGCATTACTGCTTATTAACCATCATTAGGCACCCTCGTAGTACCAGACTATCCTACCTGAATGTTCTGACATTTTGCACATGTTCTTCTGTGACAATGTCGCTTAAAACTGCGGTTAGAACAAACTCACTGAATGTTCCTACTATCTTGGGTAAGGTGGCAAAGGGTAGGGCCCGAGATTTTGGATTGCAGTAGGAGTGTCTATTCTGCCCCGGACTGTACATTTAAAGCCGAAGAGATATTCCGGTAAACTTTGTCCTTATTCTTTTCTGAAGGTATGACTAACTAATGAAATCAATCTTCTCCTAAGTTACCTGTCTCATCTGTTCTTTTTGTATTCGTGGGCTTGGAGGGTAATAGGAACCCATGAATTCAATACGAGCACCGCTTTCTTTCTGCTACTTTCTCTGACTTGTAAGTTAAGCTAGGTTTCCATGCATGTAAGTAGTCCAATATGGTTAGAAGACCTGCTCTGCCGGAACACATGAATTATGTAGGGGACCTGGGTTAGCTAAAAGTTCCATAAAACTTGGAGGAAGTAATGTAAATGTAATGTAATGCAATGGAAGTGCAAGGGAAAAAAGAGTCATACGGAATAAGAAAATAATATTCAAATGACGGAACGCAAGTCCCCAAATATGTAATAAAAATCCTCGCTCAGTCACCCGTAAGCTCCAACCTCTAATGGGATTCTTTACGATGTATTCTATTTCACGATGAAGAAAAAGATGGCAAAGGCTTATTCCGTGCTACACATTTTGGCTTGGCCCGACCGACCAGACCAGACTAACCTCAGCTGACTTACATCCATTTGTCCATGTGAGCATATTGACTTATCTTTTTTCCCATAGTCTAAAAATAAAATTACCCATGATGTCGGGTGAAAGTCAACCAACCGCTCTGAATTCTATGCTTGGGCCACCACATAAATTATTACTCATAAAAAAATTATTACTCAATCATTTGAAAGGGAATGATTTATTTCGGGGGAGGATTCACTTCACTTGTCAAATACAACCTTCACTGTATTCCTAAATTTTTGTTATCATTTCCCTTTTGTGTAATTTCCAAATTATTGTATCGGTTCGCAAAACGGTTATATAACTAGCCAAGTGGTTACTTTCAGAATGATCAACTGTAATCTAATCAGCAAACGTCACGCCAAATCTACCCCAAGGGTAACCTCACCATAGCGAAGCAGTCAGG
Organism: Protaphorura glebata; assembly: GCA_034694305.1. Lineage (NCBI taxonomy): Eukaryota > Metazoa > Arthropoda > Collembola > Poduromorpha > Onychiuridae > Protaphorura > Protaphorura glebata. Next base: position 59,058 of record JAQFYE010000050.1, read on the forward strand.
GTTGTCTGTCCCGTTATACCGAAGGGAGCTAACTAGAATCGTTCAAATTATTAATACCCCAAATCATCTAACAATAGGCTTCGTCCTTTCTGGCAAAACTATCCACTTGAGTCCTAGAATTATGTTTAGTGCGTTCCAGAATATATTTTAATGACGTCACTCCTCCCTTTCACCGATTTCCCGGACTAAACAAGCCTGAATGGTTAGGTAAAAATTTTAATGGCCAATTTAAAAGGGAAAATGTGTAGGCCTCAAGTGCCTTTCCTTTTCTTCCCTTTTCCTTTTAGTTTCCTCTCCTCGGTTGGGCTGCTTTCATAGGAATAGTAGATTCGAAGACCGAAGAAAGTCTTGGAGAAAGTAGATGAAGAAATGGATGCTTTAAGTACATTGAAGACCCCGTGCGTGTGTATTTCACCTGATATAATGTTGATACCGCAATGTCGTTACGGATGGACTGACTATATGCACATACCTGTATTGCCAGTGCCGGGTAGTTTTCTCTTACCCGGGAACGGGTAACTGTACGTGGCGTTGACTACACAACAGACTACAGACTCCTTGTGCTTATGCGATTATCGATTTGGTGAAGCGTTTTGGACTCTCGAGGAAGATCTCTGTTCATCTTTTTCTCTTCTTCACAGCTTCATGGACGTCTTTCATGACTACGACTTCCACTGGGTCAGGTTATGCATCCAATTTTATCCTTAACGAAAGAGTTGAAGACCTCAATGACGGGAACTGTATCACTTCCAGGATACCGTGAAACGTGGGCATTATAATTGGGGATGGTCACTTTTTATTGGCAACGATATCGCGTAGAACATCTAACTTGTCCAATTGAATGTCCCGAGCCCTGGTTGGTTACCAGGATTTAATCTATTTATGTGCTTCAACTGTCCAACGTCACAGTATTGAGTCATTACTTTTAACTGGAGTCAAAGTCCCTTTTAACGCTCTCCTACGTTTCAGAAGTCAGTTTCCAAAATTGAACTTTCATGTTGTATTTGGCTCAGAACTACCGTAAATGACCTAATAGACCGCTGGTGTTGTATACAGCGCGGGGTCAAATAGAACGCGGGTTTTTCCGCAGGCTTATACGTGTGACCTAATGGAGAAAGCGGTGAAAGTCTTTGATCACTGAACCCACCTCAATGAATAGAACGCGGGTGCTCTATTAGATCATTTACAGTAACTTACTTGGGCAATAAATAATGTATAAAATCCACAGGGTGGGCTCATTCGTCTAAGGTAAACTATTGATGTCCAGTGGGTGGAATTTCAAAACTACAATAATGTCAACTCCATTTCGTTTTTGCGCGCATTATATCTGACCGATTAGTAATGTTTTCCTTTGCAGTTTGCAGTTGGTGGGTGTCAGATAAGTGGAACTTTAATTTTTCATTGAGGGTAGCCGAATGGGCATAAAATATGTTTTGGAATAATATTTCAATTTCATATTGTGGAAAGTAGAGATCATCTCTACGTTCTCTGTGGCGACTTATGTTTCACCCTAACGTATCAGTTGTGATTTATGATGTGCGTAATGTTCAGATTGCTGCATGTGTATGCAAGTAACTTATTTCTGAGATTCGATGAATTGTAATATTACTTTTTTGTGCGTCTGATTCAGTGTCTAATTTGGCCAGAAAATAATTATTTGCACGCCTCTCTGAAGGCAAACTCATTACTCTTTCGTTTCTTCGGTGGAGCGCCTACGTCAAACTTGACGGTGGTGTGGCAGATAGTCGGATTGGAAATAAAACGAATGCAATTCTTTGTTCTGTTTGCATTTATTTGTCGTTCGTTCGTTTTGCATTGAGTCGTCTGTCAATTTGGTAAAATTGGGAAGGAAGAATACACCTGAGCCTGATCTGAGTCTTCCCTTACGTATATGCAGTACATGTATAGGAGATGAAATCCGATTTGTAAACTAAACTAAACTAAACATCGTACTTTTTAGGCGACAGACTACACAGAGGACGAAACGACTTAGGTTACGATTAGACTATAAAAACTGGGACAGGGAAAGTTTGTCTTGGCTGTGCCGCTCCATTGAATGGATCTTCTTCGGCAGACAGGATAAGGATAGATACTTTTGTTTACTTTCTCCTTTTAGTGTGTATTTAACTCCGGTCTGGGCTTGAACGAAAGTGAGACTTGGGTCGTCCGTATTATCTTTCAGGACAAGATCTTAATCTACGCCGAAGCCATGAAATTAAATGTTAGCTAAACTTGTGAGTCTTTTTACTAAGTCTTCGAGGGGGAAGAAGATGGGGAGGGTTCTGTTCTAATCCTTCCTTTTACCTCAACCTGCCTCCTAAACCTTTCGCACATCTCTTAATTCTTAATGTATATTAGTTGAACTTGTTGCTCCTCTAGGGATTTTCGAAAAGTCACTTGTTGAAGTACCATCCACACTTGACTTTAATCCTTCTTGACTATGGGTAGGGCGTCCAAAGGGAAGTATCGTTTACATATTCTGAGGGTTGAAAGAGCTGAGATTGAAATTCTATCTTAGCTCAGGTCAAACAGTTGATTGTTCTGTTTCAAACATTAGAATTTGACAAAATAGTTTTCACATTTATTGGTCAATATAAAGTATTCCAATGGAAAGCAATCTAGATGAGACTGGTAAGGATTTTTTTAATTGTTGCAGCTACTTTTTCAATTCATTTTTTTCCGATTTAAAATCTTTGAGCTGCGTTGAGTAAAATGGGAACTAGTCATGTTCTAACGCCAAAAATGTAATCCGGACAACAAGGACTTGGATGGACGGTCTGCACACTACAATATATTGCCTTAAGTTTGCATTCTGTATTACTAGTAGATCGGATTTAGTCCCCACATTCGAAAAAAAGTCCTCCTATCAATACAATATAAACGTAATACTATTTTATTTGACGCGACTGACAACTGGAAGATGAATTGCAAAAAATATCATATTCCCGGTCCAGAGTCAGAAGACAAACATTTCTGGAAGTCTCATGGGTTTAAGAAAAATCTTGTGTTGAAATCTATTGAAATTTTCACATTGAGAAAGAAATAGGAAACGATGCTCGTGTGCAGACACAAGAGGATAGAGGAGTCGTAGAAGTGTAAAGTATCTATCATGAAATCTCATTTGAAATTGGGTTCTAGTAAAATCTCGCTTGACTGCATGAACGGTTTCCTGAGATATTGGGTGAAATCCATTTCTCCTATTCGGATATTATCCATGCACATCCGTGCACATCTGAGCAGCAAATCTGTGTGAGATTGTGGGAAAAAAAGATTATTGATATGAAATTTCGGCACAGGTGGGCCATAACATGGAAGGCAAGTGGGAATTCAAGCTCAGGCTAATCTTACAAGGAAACCACTTCATCGGATACTTTGTCTTTAAGAATGGAGCTTCGCTATTACTGGGTAGTCTTTCGGAATATGTACACATTCTGTAATAAAAACTGTTCGAGGTAGAAGTCAGATAATGACCAGCGCATTGTATGCAGAAATTATCGCCAGTCTCAAATTGCTCAAAGAATGTCAATTTGTATATGATAAATAGTCATACTGATTTCTGACAAAGCTTCATCACTACATTCTTCATATTTCATCCAATTTGAAACAGTTAAATATCCAATTTTTCCGAAATTTTTGCAAAGAAGTTATGGTGGGGAGTTGGCTTGTTTTTACAAAAAGTTTGGTCTACAAAGCGCTACGGATATAAAAGGAGTCACGCGGGAGTTATTACCTTGTGCGTTTCCACTTCCATGCAACAGTATTTTATTAAACTGAGCCTCCACTCCAGTTATTCGTCCCATGTCTCATAATCAGTTCAAAACAAATGGCATCTGACTGTATAGTGCAGAAGGGCATCATAAATACTATCACATCACATGGTGGAGTAAGTGTGGGCAATTTCCAGATCTAGAAATTATACAGACATATGGGGAAAGGAAACGAATGGTGGGAGCAGGGAATTTGGTAAATGTCTGAGGCTAGGATACGAAACCAATTTGTAATGCGTTCTCAAGTCCGGAGCTTTGACTATAAACTAGATCATAAATGTTATTAGGCAATTCTATTCGTGTTCCCACATACCTACATTCTATTATCTGTTAGTACCATTATTACATACCTAAAACCTAACGGTTATTCTACCCACATAATTGTGTTTGCCTTTCTTCGTCTGCTAACTTCGTTTTACAATCTCCTCTCATATTACATTCATTCTGACGACGGCGCCCCAATCCGTTTTCTAAGAGATTAACAACGATTTCAAAAGTCCAAAGTCATCAAGTAAAGCGTTCTCTCAACGAGAGTATTTCATTGTTTCTTCTATTTGACTTTTGGTTTTGGTCTCTTTTTGTGTAAATGCTCAATGAAAACTGCAGAGAACGATCAACCTATTGAGAAAACATTTTATGCGTTCAGTGCGAAATTCTTCCGGACACACGGACAAATTTACAAATCTGCAGCAATTAAAGGAAGAGTACCGGTGATGCGAGACAGGTCACGGCAGCGACACAGCTGGTGTTCTCCTTGTTCGACAATAACTATCAAATCTTCGACACAAAAAAGTCATTTTATAACGTAATACGTCCTCTGAGTAAGAAAAGCGTGGATTTCCTCTCTTGGCGATTCGAAAGTGTTCATGTCATAAACTAATAATATACTATTTTCATTGCTACTGCGTGCTACTATTTTCACGGAAGTCAGGAAGTACACAAAAATGCTATAACATTTCTTTATTAAATTCTTCTCCCTGAAGCTATCTTATTTGGTTTATTTACACGAAACCCTGTCACTTTCAATAAGTTCCGCAGATAGTCAAAACTGGTGTATCACAATCTCAAACAAACAAAAGGAAGCATACAAATACAAAAATCGAGTTTAATCAATGTTTTCAATGATTTCTTGGAAGGATCCACAGTTGTTCCATGACTCATCCAGTGCATGGAAATGAGACTTATTATCCCGATTCTGTACTCGTGGCTTCATTGTGCTTGGATTTTCATGTTCATGTTCCAACTGACGCATTCTTGACTCTGTGAACACCTCAACAACATTGTCAATATGGACAGTTTTGACTCGAATGCTTTGGTTCTTGTCGTCATCCGCTGTGATGAGTCGGAGACTTTCACCACTTTCACCCTGAATAGGAATAATGGATTGCTCCGGCACTACAGGAGTTGGAAGGCTGTAGAGATGAATGCCAAAGTTGGCCTTGCCTGTACGACTAGCAGAGAGTGTTAAAAGTGGCTCAGAACTTCGATGACCCGTTCTTTGGTCTACACAAATAGTCGCACATCGCATGCAAGGTCCTCCGTTCTAAAAGAAATACAGACACCATATAGACTAGACAGATAAAGAGTCAGACCAGGAACATTACATTACCTTACACATGACATTATACTACTACTGTATTTCTGTCTTCATACAAGGTAACCATATTTCATGTAAATCTCAAATAATAATAGTTTTCCTTTTCTCATCTCAAATGCTCTATGATCACGAATATGTAATTAGAATGCTTGAAAATTGTCTAGAAGTGGACCAACCATTTGATTTAACGACAAAACAGTCCTTATTTGATGAAACATGATGGGTTAGTCCTTAAGCCGATCCTTGACACGAGTAGTACTTTCCTCGTGAGAGAAAGCATGGCTTGTAGGGCTACGCCTATGTCGGTGAATGTGAATGCATGTGAGCTAGATAAGAATTTTTCAATTTTCGTTCTCAACACGCCACAAAGGAGAAACTGAAAAGGCGCCAGCCACCACCACTACCCCTGACACTAAAGAACGACCAGAAGGTCGGTGGTTTTAGGTCTTCAAAACCCGGATGCCGAGTCGGGGTCTAAGGATGGGCTCATAGAATTCATTGTTTGACATTGTCCTCAGATTCTCCCTCTTATTTTCGATCTGAGGAGGAATGCAATCGAATGATGATGGCGACACGAAGCCAGTGCGGTGCAGTATAATGTAATGACATAAAAATGAAAACAAAACCGAGATTTCCGTCGGGTATGTCATGCCCACGTATCCGAATTCATTCGTAATTCATCCAAATTAATTTTAAATTATTAAAATAATCGTCTCAAGCCCTTCCCCATAAAGTAGAGTTTCTGTCAGTGTCTGTGCTATTCCTGGTCGGATTGATTATGTTTAGTCATATTTGAACATTTCTATTGGATTAAACTTGCAATTATCTTTATAAGTAAAATGAAGTCTATAGTTGAGGTAGAAAGTGATTTAATTTTGGGAACCATTTCATTTCATTTAAAAGTAGGAAACACCAATTTGACTCTACTTTAATGAGCTTATGTCGCAAAAAATCTAACAGCGTGATTCTAGTTTTGTAATAGCCATAGTACGTGAATGTTTTTCATTCCGGATCATCAAGGCGTAGATTCTCCCAATATTTCTTAGCTTAGGACTTCAAAAATTAATAAACTTTCTATCGATTAGTTCCTTGACAAGGTTTTCCTTTTGCATTCAATAAATGTAATGTCTAATGTGTTTTTGAGACTTAGGACTTACTTTGAAAAGAATGTTGCCAATCCGCACTTCCTTCCAAGTCTCTTCTTCATAAGCCGATGAGCCGCTAATGACAAAGTTTGGTCGGAAGCGTTCCATGAGATTCTCCATCGTCTAAATGTATTGTAACCCCACACGTTAGTAAAAACAAAAGAAACAAAAGGAGGAAAAATTTAATTGTTTATCACTTTCATTTAGGCAGAGTGGAGGCAGAGAGAAAGAGAAGAAAAGTTGAGACTATCAAAATTAATCAAAGGACAGGGAGAAAGGTTGATTCAAAACGTAAGGGGACAAGACAAGAGACCGACAGCTTTCATTTATTCCATGAAAAGGGAAAAGTCCCGCACAGTTTGGTACTTTGGTAGGAAGAATAATTCGAGTTTGAAGTTGTAACCAGTTTGGTCTCTAAAGTACGTTGCGAGTGAGTGTTTTAATGGAGCGTGTTGACGAGAGAACCTTCCTTCCTTATCTCTCTCTTGTACTTCCACACTAATGAATGAATATTAAAGTTCTAAAACCACTGTTGATGGAGATAAACCACGATCAGAGTTGACTTAACCGGAATGTCCTCTTCGTCGTCGTTCACTCGATGGTGCGCGGATCTTTAATACGCATTTCTCCCCAAGAGAAAGTGACAAGATGAACGGGTGTGAAAGTATTGGTCGTGTCTCATTATAATTTAATGACATTTAATTTTAAATTAAGGAGAAGTTGTTGCTGCTATTAATTAATTGAGTGCTTTAGGACAGCTTACCACACTTTACATTAGTAGATGAGGAAACGGGTTTTCATTTCAATTTGTTTAAATTTTAATATCGAGGTCATTTAGATCAAATCGTGAGGTGGTGAGGCTGGACGAATTACGAAATGTATATAGTGTGAATAATCGGTTTATGCGGTTCCTAAGATAGCATAAGATCCTACACCTAATCGGACTGTGATTATTTTGAGACCAATATCTTTGATGTTGTAATTAGTTTTTTTATTTTATTTATTTACTAGCGAACCCGTGCAAAATAAAATTTTGCATAAATAGAGAATCTAGATAAATTGTTATTTAAGGCGATCGGCCTACAAATAAATAGTTTCATTTATTGCTCTCAATGACCCACTCAACAAATTCACTTATCATTGCTTTTCATTTCCTCGTCATCATCGGAGATAGAAACGGAGTTACTATGTGAGATTTCATCCTTCAGCAATCCGTTCTCAGTTTCAAGAGATGCCAATTTAGCCTTAAGCTCGAGCAACTCTTTTGCTTGGACCTGAGCATTTAATT
>JAQFYE010000051.1:0-66629 GCA_034694305.1 Protaphorura glebata
GTGTTGTGCTGGTGCCGTGTGCTGTAGAGGTCAATGGTCTTCCCATTTAATCGGGACTTAGCCGAATTTTACCAGATTCTTGCTGGAACCCGGACAAGCAGAGTCTAACCAAAATCTGACTGCCAGGCATAGGCCTATACCACAACCTCTATTCTTAACTCCAAGTTCAATGACCTTGTCTTTCTCGATTACACAAAGTCTTTAATACAGTCGGTCCCAACCACGACATCTCAATTTACTACAGCCTGGCCTTCTTTCCGCCATCTTGCTTTCACTGTCCCTGCCTAAAAAAAAAGCATTTCCTGACAAATATGGATTCAACTAACCATTTAAAATTCATCCTGACAATGCACTCTTATGAATACATTTAAAATAAAAATAAAAATTATACTACTAACTGCTGCTGGAGAATTCAAGGAGACGATGTCTGTTTTTCGTAGAATTTTGACGGGTGAGGAGACTACAAAATGAATGTGATAAATTATGCCCGTGTTCTAAAAGAAACTGATTTAAAAACAACCATGTCTTCTGAAGTTAAAATTCCTCCGGAAAGGACACTCTTATGAGTTATGAAATGGATTTAAGAAAAAATTAAAATTAGACTACTCACAGTTTGATTTTATGACGATATCGTGGTCGAATATTTGAGTATGATGACAGCGATGAGGTCGAAAAGATGAGGACGACGGAGAGCACTGATGTAATGGAAGTCAAAGAGTGACTAGACAGATTCCCAGACTCGATGCTTTTATATAGACAGAAGTTGAGGTCAATGAACTTCAGTAACTGGAAGCTTTGGCTTAAGTCGATCGAATATTGACACGCCCTTTGCATGCCGTGTGCATAAATTGCATAAATACATATAGATCCCACTTTGTTCTTTTTGTAGAAGATGTTCAGAAATTACCAGGTTTACCCAAAATTTACCTTTCATCTTTGATGGATTTAGCGTGAATGGAGAAGACAGAACCAAAATCGGAAATGCTCGTAGGGAATTGTACTATTTGGAGGATGGAATTCACCTGCTATTTCTCACACATGAAAAGACAAGTGTGATTTCTTAATTACATAAGATTAGGATTGTCTAAGGAAAAGCGATTTGGCATTCATTTAAGTCTTATTCATGAGGACTTTTTATAGCCAGGGCAGTCAGACGCTAGAGCGAGGCGTAGAATATAAGCACAAGGAAAGAGGTTTCTGAGGGACACGCTGGAGTGTGCCCTTGTGAAGTGTTCAGTCAGGTGAATGTGTGACTTAAGGTAGGGCGAAATTGACTAAAGGAGAGTGAAAGTCCAACTTGCGGCCGATTATCCCTTTGATGCGGGGATGCAACCGTTCTCCATTCTCGTCCCTATTTGTCGGATAAGACCAAGGGTCGTCCTTAGATCACGACCATCTTTCTGCCAGCTAAGACCAAGGGCCGTCCCCTTATATCACGACCATCTTCCTGCCAGTTCTCCAGCAGACTAACCCACCAAATAAAAATTCTACATTTTTCTTCTAGAAGGATTTTTATTTGTAATTTCATTCAAAGAGTCTAGTGGTGGGTCAAGTAAGGGGTCACCAGGTCAGATTGTTAATCTGGGTCAAATAGTCCTCTCTTGTTTTCTCATGCATGCACAAACTGTCTAATTCTTTCTTCATTTGTCATTTCTCATATTTTGAAACTCAATTAGTCTTACAGTTTTTGTTGGAATTTTTGAAAATGAAAGAATTCTGTTTCGTTTCTTAAATATAAGGTTACTGCTTTTAGAATTCTACAAAATTCGATGCATGTCAACAGTTGAGGAACAAATACCACTCAAAATCTGACTGTTATGACAAAAGCAATCGCTTTTGGTATTTCTGTATTTTAATTCAAATTAAACCGACTCCCAGACATTTTAATACGTAACTGCAATACGAGTGTCTCCGATTCCCAGACAGGACCATAATATAGTTTTACTGTTCACAATTTCGAACTCTCATTTTCGAATTCTTTTGTTATCACCGCTTTCTACATGATAGATGAACCATCCTTGAGCCAGAGTTTAATATTTTTGAGAGAACATGCAGCCACATTTCAAAGAAACAACAATTGAACAAAACAGTTTTATTATAAATCATCTGTCTTTACTATTTTCACGACAGGATGAGACACTGAAATGCAAGGACTCTTTCATGGTGTCATCTAAGTCATTATAAGAATTCTAATCCAACGCCAAACTGAACTCCTCGCACTAGTCGATCACCTTTGCAAAACTTCAATGGCCAACAATAATTTAATTCTACTCTTGCAGATTCGCCAATTCTAAACGTTACACCAATGCCACAGGATGCTCGAAAGTTGGTTAATAAGGACTGGAAGCTTTCGGCAAAATCTTCGGCTGTTTCAATAAAAAACAAATAACACAATTAGAATTTAAACAAACAATTTATGAAATAAATTATAAGAACTCACTATTAAACGAATGGTCAGTAATATTTCCAGCGTTGACAAAAAGGTGGGAGCGGAAGTAGTCACCGAACGTACCAGCTCCAAAGCCAAATGGCAGAGGAGCGTATAGATGAAGTGCAGATGACCAGTACGCCTGTAACAATGACAAGGTGGGGTTAATGTGAATCTGTATGGAATAATCTATTTCTAATACTTAACTTAGCCCTTATTTATTAGGTCAAATTCAAATTCGAGAAAATTTCTAGAGTGCTCGATTCAATTCTAGCTGATTTAAAATTCTAAGACAATGAAGAGCAAGTTGTGCAAAAATGGTAAACACAATTTAAGTACAAATCGGAAGCTAATCTAAACCCCTTGAATCACAATTCTACTGCCAATGTAGCCTTACCTGGCCTCCAAGGCAATCTTTTCCACTTCTAGATCCAACACTTTTCATTTCGAAGCCTCGCAACGTTTGTGGACCACAAGGACCTCCAAGGAAAAATAAATCGTGAATGTTGTGTGCTCGGATTTTGGCATCCAGAGGTCTAAGGACCCCAAGGCGGAATCCACCCTGTAGAACCTATACAACAGATTTGCAAAGTTATAAAGGTACACATCAAAATTTAGTTGATAAGTAAAATTAAAATACCATGTCAAACGGTAGTGGAAAGTTGACTTGGAGGTCGGAGTCGTGCTTCACGTAAGCAACATCACCACCGAGTCCAGCGTACTCTTGAACCAGTTTAAGAAGGACCCCACTCGTAGGAAAAATTGTTGAATCTCGATGATCAACGGATAAAATATGGCGTAATGCTGATTTGAACGAATCTCCACTTTGTTCTCGGACAGCCATTGAGGTTTTTCTTGAACTAGCCTCAAGAACTCTCCAACCTCCTTCCCATTGCATACTGTGCTTGACCTATAATTATTCATGAATTAATGGTCATTATTTTTAACAGAATCACCAATTCTTAGCATAACCAATTTAATTTTGAAAATATCACTTACCCCTTGAGCAGATTCAAATTTCAAGTCAAGTATTCCACCAGAATTACTCATGTCGTAGTTTGATAAGATATTTTTAAGTCGTTGATGGAGTAGACTAGCACCGACTCTATAATTTCGTCAAAATTTCGTATGAGTTCCATATAATATTAGGAAATGATGCCAAAAAGTGCGTGTTAAAACGTACTCAACGTTCCAGGGACCAGGAATTGGCTTTGTATATGACAAAGAAGTGTTTCGACTTTCTCGAGAGCCAATAGAATGATCTACGCTTATTCTGTCACCTCTCCCAAGTAAATTTGGCATTTTGATACCAAAGAGTAGGGACCCATCGTTTGCACCAACTATGGTATTGACTGAACCAACGAATCGTCCAAGCTCTGTGGCCATGAAGGTGATCTGTTGACGTTAAGGATTTATGTTTCATTAAGGACAAATAAACAGAGGAACCTGACGAAATGTTGTAAAATATACCTCATAGCTATCAGGAGCGGCCCCGGGGGCCTTGTTCGTATCTATTAGAATTCCAACTCTTCGAAAACATCCCAGCCTCTCTAACTGCCGCTGAACTTCGGTGGTTTTGAAGACTAGCTGAAAAAACATAGTATTTTATTTTATTTTTAAAAGCCCAAGTGAGAAGTAACTCTTTCTCTGTGCGTGTCCGTCTGAGAAGGAATGATGACTTCATTGACGAATGACAAACGTAATCGACGTCATCATTTAATGAATTATGAATTATCATTTGCCAGTTTCGATCCGCTTAATCTTCGAAGTACGCTACACACAAAAAATTGACCTCTCCATGTGGATCAGTTCTTCCACTATTCCAGTCCAGAACATTCTGTGCCTGGTGCCTGGACAACAATCTTGTCCTCTCTGTAAGCTCTCTTCAACGATTTGGGTTGCCGGTCCGGTGACTTTCCGGAAAATTTTTGGGCTTCTAAATCACATATTTTATCATTATATATCAAAATAAATGCGAAGTGAAACATTACCCCATCATCCAAACACACCATGGATGAATTTTGAAGTCTCGGGAATTAACCCATCCTAAAAATTCTGAAATTAATCATTTTGAAGTGCTGTGGTGTGTTGGGACGATAATGTAATATTTACTTCGTATTTATTCTGATATGTCATCAAGATTCATGAGTTATGTTGTTGGGAAGTCCCGCAATTCTCCAGATGGTCACCGGGTCGGCGGCACAGCTTGCGGAGAGGACAAGTTTGTTGTCCAGGCAGGAAAGACAAGAGAATACCAGAATCAGACGAGTCCGGACAATACCAATCCGACGAACACAATATAAACACATGGACCGCGCGGGGTAGAAACTATTCGATTACAAAATGATCTCACCTCTTCAAAATTAGTGACTTTAAAAATGCTTTGAATGGTTGATTGAACATAGTCATCTTTCGTTCGTTTCAACCCGTCTAAATTCACAACGTCTACCCGGGCTGGAATATGACCCAATTTTACATCAAATGTTCCACCTTCCGGTGTTGGAAATGGAAATGGACTCGGGGGTTTGTCACTCCCACCCTGAAAAGTGACAGATAGGAACAATCTCTACTGACAGAATCTACTCAACTCATAAATACATTAATCGTTAAATTCGAAATTAATAAATTCGAAGGGAAAAGCAGTCACAGGGTCTCGCATAACCTTTGCCCCCCCCCTCCCCCTGGAGCGCAATCTGGGAGAGCCGGACAAAAAGTGAGATATGCATTTCGTAGACAATCTTATGAAGGATCTTGGGAGGTACTCCGCTTGAAAATCCGACGCGCATAGCGGCGCTGACGAGTGCTTAAGTAAAAATCGGCATGAAAAAATGGAGTTTGGCCAGGGCATTTGGAGGAGAAAATCTGATTTTTTTTCACCCAAATGATCTGCCACCGAAAAATCGACTTTCTCCGAATCGGTCGAACAAAATTTTCAAAATTGCATAAAATTGTTACAAAAAAAGTGGCATCGCCAGATTTTTGGAAAAAAATTATTTTGGGCGCGTTTTTGTCAATATACGGTTGAAAAATCCATTTTTTCATGCCAATTTTTACTTAAGCGCTCGTCAGCGCCGCTACGCGCGTCGGATTTTCAAGCAAAGTACCTCCCTAGATCCTTCATAAGATTCTCTACGAAATGCATATCTCACTCTTTGCCCGGCTCTCCCAGATTGCGCTGGCCAGGGGGGGGGGGGCAAAAGTTATGCGTGCTGTATACATTTCTCTTACCTTAGCATGAACTGATCCCATTTATTCGAGCAAATGAGGCATCCAAGTGGTCAACGAATGATCCTATAAGGATTTGGAGTCGACATAGACACGGGGTCAATTCCTAAGAATCTGGGTCATGCACGGTGAAATCTAAAAGCAGAATTAGTTCAAATTACACATTCCTTTACGGATTTCCTATTACTAATTCATACATTAAAATATTTCCAAAATAATTCACTTTTTCTAATACAGGCGTATCACCATCACCAAGAGAAAAACACGGGATCAGTGGTGGAATTGAAGAAACGGATTCCTAATTTCTTTTCAAAATTTCTCAAAACCGATCACACCCAAGTTTAAAAACCCCGGGAAATGATTTGCTCCATCCAATTCCCATGGATTCAAAAGAGTGCGGGTGAAAGAGTGGGACGTGAGACTTAAGGTGTAGTGTGCGTGGCTAAAAGTGGGAACTCTACGCGCTTCTCGCTCATGATTGTAATGAACATGCGGCGCGGAGCGCTATGTTTGGGGAGTGCGTGCGCGGAATAAAGGGTTTAATTAGACGGGAGTAGAAGGAATTCCATAGATACAGATAGCTAGAAGAGGACAGGTGAGAATGAAGTAGATTTTCTATCAATTCTCCATGTTGGAGCGGCAAGGGAAAAAGAAAAAAAGGGACGTTGAAGTAGAGTTTCTCTCAAGTCTCTCTGTATTTTCTGTATATGGTAGATGGGTGGAAGGAGGGACAGACACATGACAATTATTCCAAGGAAGGATTTCACAAGGAATAGGAAGGATTAAGGGTTTCACAAAATATTCTAAACATCACGGCCATCATCTAGTCCTCAATTCAAAACACACCACAGACACACTACGTCCTGTCTCTTTTTTTATATTTCGTCCGGAACATCAAAAAATAAGGCTCAAGATATTGTTTTTTTATCCCACGCAACTCCGACGGCTTCAAAAATAGTCCTCAGCACATTCGAGAGGTTTGAGACAGTGAAATTGAACCAGACAGAAGACAGAAGAAGTGAAGTCTAGAAATAAATTTTAAAAACATGGGATTCTTCCATGACCTTTTGCCACGCCGCCGGAATCAGTGACATTGTGACTGACTGTTAGGGGTGAACATTCGCGGATGGCGGAAAGGGATTTTTATATTATGTTACCAAATCCCACCAGTAGTGACCCTGACTTTGAGTCTTAGACTTAGACTATTTCTTTTTTTCAAGTCAGGAATGACCTGACCTGACCTTACCTGACCTGACCTTTTTTAATGAATGTAGTTTGTTTTTATCAATCCTCCAGTTCCAATTTTGACTTGACTCTCCTCTTTCCTTTTTTGGGTTATTGGAGTTATTGACAACTCAACTACTGGTGACTGGTTTTTTAGTGGTTCCGAATTCGGAAAACTTTACATGGTACAACTAGAAATTACTGACTCTAGTTGATTTTTTTTTAAAAGAAGTTTTATCTTCCAATTTCAATCAAGTTCGAGGTGAATGCCTACAAAAGCAACAAGTCCACGTCGTCATACATCCTTTCAAAGTGTGAGTAATTTTCTTTACTGAATCATAGTGATAGGTGATAGTCTTGGCTATTAATTTTCCGATAGCATGTTCCGAGATACCGTGATACTAACAATTAATGAGTAATGAATAGAGATGATGTGGTCAACGATTGACTGACCTAACATTAACATGAATCGAATTTTCGTTGCTTACTGGCACTGGACAAGGTGTGGCTTTTTGAGTTTCAAGTTTTGCTTTTTTGAGCATTTAAATTCAATTCAGGAGATGCGTTAGATCTGGAGACCTAGACGACTCCAGGGCTGCGTCATGCGTGTACCTTCGCAAGCCTTAGCCCAGATCAGATATTCTTCTATCTAATATCTGATATCAAAATTTCGATTCATATACTTAGAAATCTGAATTTGTTGCAAGGTTGGATTGAGTCCTTAATTGTAACTTTTATTCAGATATAACCAATGATTATTCTCCAAGATTTCCATCAACGACTTAGAAGCGGGTCCCAGTAAATTAGTCCAGGCATACTCTAAACTCTCTAATTCCGACGGAGTCTTACTCACACAATACAGCTTTCTGATACTAATTTTATATCATAGGTCAAAGTCGAAGACAATTTTAGCTTGACACGCTCGTGTACAAAACCGTGAGAGGAAATTACTGGAACGACTGGAACCCTTGGATTTGTACCCATTATTGATAACCAATTTGTCGAATTCCGCTTCACATAACCAAGTCTGGAAGAGGCTAAGGATCGTCGTCCTTCCTGAGTACATACAGGAAGCTCCATTTCAAAGGAGTCAGTCAAAATTTGACCTGTCATACTTATGATAGTCAAGGTATGTTGATTTTGGTCCGTGATTCTTAAATAATTTTAGTAATGTCATTTTCTGAATTAGATATCTCTCAAATACAATTCAATTCTATTATTCAATGCTATCTGAAGCATTTTGTTCCGCATGGCGTATCAAAATTCTAAATGATTCAATATTGAAAGGACTAAATTGTCAAACTGAAGAGTGAAGAGGTGGGTTCTCTCTCTGCTGTCTAATGAATGTCATGCCAAGAATTAAGGAGTGGTAGGAATTTAAAATGTATAATTCATTTCATTATTTCTTTGAGCTGACATCTCATACATCGTTTCAATGCTGCTTTCGAATTCCGAGACCCTAATTCATTCTGTTTGCCTTTCTTTCATGGCATTCTGAGTTATATTTTCACTTCACTAATAAATCTCGAGAAGTTAGTTATTACCGCCAATACTTTTAGTTGAATACGGCAAATACGAATGAACAATTTAAATATGGATTGAATGAATGAGTAATTAATCTCTGATATCCGGTCTTCTCCTTCTGAGTCTGAACGGAGGCCGTAGGTAGGGCGTAGTCCTAGTCCGGATGGACTGGATAAGACTAGCTCTTTTAGAAAATATCACCTGCAATTAAAACTGAAGAGTGACGAAGCACTACTCGAGACGGATTAACACACTGGCTCATTGGATAGTTAATGAGTATAGGAAGCCCAGAAATGAGAAACTAATAAAAATGTCAGTCTCCTGCGTCCTGCCGGTCCGGGGATTATTGGGATCTTGAGGAGTTAAATTCAACTTTTGAATTTTGATTAATTTTCGTAGGAGGATTAATTTTTAGCCTCTCTTAATGAACTGGACTGATTCACACCCGCAGAAATTAATCGTCTAAACTACCGTCGGCAATACACCATAAAATAGTAGTATCGACTCCACGGGATTTTAATTTTCCAAGGGTAGAAATTGGTTTGAAATACTAGGAGCATGATTAAGCATTTGGTCCTGAAACGATTACCGATACCGAAAGTAAAAATAATTTTTCTTCGTAGGTACTTGTGGCCAGCTCGCTAATTACTATAATCGCAGACAAATCTAAATCTTATAAATTATTTTTGTTTTGTTCATTCAGATCGACACCGTTTTAGAATAAAGTGGCAAATTGTGGCCGAAGAACGGCCGACACCGTGGATTCCTTCTCAGTTATTCGTCATTCCTCTTCGTCCCCTCCGGTTCGGCTCAATGAAACCAAGGAGGGGGGTGTCTTCCAGATGAACCTACTTCGTCAGCACTCTCATGAGCCATTTCATGAAGATGAGGTTCTAACTGTAGATGACGCAGACGACAATGATGCGGAAGGGTCTGAAACAGATTCTTCTTCCACCTCACCCCTTGTAAGTTTCAAAATTTTGAGAATTGATGTTTATTTAAAAGGCATATAAAATAAGATATTTAAGTAAATGGAATTAGTGGATGTTGGTTTGGTTCATAAACCATTTTTTGGGGAAAAGGCGTGAGAGGTAAGATCCAACTTGAGTTTAGTCGTGTCTACCCGACACAGTAGATCATTTGTTTTGACGATTTCATTCTGTTGGGCCACGTCGATCAAATTGGTTTCAGGACATTATGTTGTCTAATTGGTAGAGTGACCATGCTGATAGAGAATAGAATAACTAGTCTGTTTAATATTTAGTAATGAGAACTGCGGAGAAGGGTAGGTGGCAAAACAGATCATTGTTGTGAGAAAGAAATCTTATACATCCGGCACATTAAGAATAATATCTCGTCCAGCCCAGTATTAACTATAAGGCCAGCTTCCGGCGGGTAACATTAATCAGTCGAAATAGGGATGGTTGTTGTGAGAAAACTCCAACAAAATCAATCACAAGGTGAGACTACGGAGTGACAGACTGATTCGGTATCGATCAGTACAATTAAGGAGAGGAGATGAGCCATTGCCAAGTCGTAGTGTAGGATTGTTTTTGCTTCCATGTCTTTGGAAATTGATGATAATATAAACATCGTCAAATCGTCATCCGTATGAATGAATTACATAATAGATTAAGAAAGGTAAAGAAAAGAAAAGCAGGTACTTGGATTCAATTGACTTCCATATCCCATGATCAAGTTGATTTGATTCTTGTGACAGACAGGATATGGACATGCAAGTCCTAGCAAGTGTTAGACCTTGCTGGAATTGAAGTGTAAGGGGACTCAAAGCGGGAAGGTATACCCTTTCTAATTATCCAGTAAAACAATCTTATTCAGTTCCAAACCTGTCAGTTTTTGAAAGAGGATAAGACTGACTTGGAACGTTTCGCATTGTCATCTGGATGATCAGACCTGTTCATACTTTTCATCCCAAGATTCAGGATCATTGCAGTTTCTAACTCCAGACGAAATGGTCATTGTATGTTTGAGGTCTAGTCTATTTCTACATTATACATTCGTATATTGTGTGGATTTATTATCTTAAAATAATAATGCCACATTCTGATAATTAGGTGTTCATTGTTGATAATTTGGAATCCTGTTTCGTTTAGTAATTACACCGACTGTGCAAAGTGAATTAAATAGTCGACATTCTCTATACTTCAACTTAAGTAGATCAATTTCTTGTATATTTTTTTTTGTGGGATTCACTCGGAACTGTTTAATTTGAGAAAGGATAAAGGAGAGAAAGTTAATTTTTATTAAAGTGGAATTTGATTTTGTGCCAACAAGTTTGGACTTAACTTCGCTTGAACAGTTTCATGGGTTCCAGTCTTTCATGTTTTCCATGTCGGAAGAAAGGAACAACCAGCATGGTATTGATTACTTTCTATAATTTTAATATCCAATGGCATTGTGGTAATTAACTGAACCGCTAATAGTTTGTAAATTCAGATTGGTTAATACTCGAATTCGAAGCGAATTTAGCACATTGCACTTGGTTAGGGAAAACGAAAATTCGGCAAAGTTAGGAAAATTATTTTTGCATTTCGAGATCTTGTTGGATCTCGCATTTCATTATAATTACAAAATATTTCCATTCCGGTCTACTGTACCCTATAACTAACAATTATAGAATATTGTTTAAATTAATACTTCGTTTGAGTGAAAATGTGAAACGTTGCTTCAACCAAACAGATTATGACTATTTATGGTGATTCATATTATCCGATGATGAAATTAAATAGATGTCCTTGATTCTTTACAGCGTAAACGGAAGGGTGAAGTCGACATGGACTCCCCGGATGAACTCCCAGCCAAAAAATCGGTCAAAGAAGACTTTATGGATGAGTAAGTCCGATTTAGTTATTCTCATAAGGTCAATCGTAAGCATACTCCGAAACTGAAATCGTAATCGACGGCCACCATCACTACGAGTGCTTGCCAAAGAAAATGCCAAAGGCATAATTTAAAATCCGCGTTCTCCACTACCATAATTTTCATACAAAATTTCATAATGGCCCAAAATTTGTTGTAAAAACAATACAAGAAGCTCTTCAGAATTATATGAGAATGATCGCGCGAGAAAGACTCCTCCAATGAAAGGTGGTAGGTTTCGGAGGATGGTTGATTGAAAACAATACTAATTAGAAACTAACTTTACTAAACCCTGTACAAGCGCCAGATTGTTAATTTTACTAATTGGTATTTGGATTGTTAGTGGTTATGTGTTGGTTATTAAATCAGAGCGGAGATGTGGACCAAAGTTTTCTTTATATCCGTTATTAGGAATGTTGATTATAATATGAAAAGTTAGCGAAAAATATTCAAACTTCACTTACTAACTTTCAAATGCAAAACCCACACGTCACAAGTAAATAATAGTCGTTCAAATTATTAAAATCAATTTTGAATTTTGAGTAAAGTTTTCTGTACGAGCGTTTGTGGAAGTGATGGATAGATGTTTCTAAATCAATTTGCCTTATTTTTTTTCCTTATTTTCCGTTTTCAGACGTCGATTCGTTCTTGCAGGTTTTTATTCTTCATATTAAACTATATTCCACAAACGTCTTATTCCTGTCTGTGCTATAGCGGTCCTTGAAAAATTCAATTTACTCGTGAAGAGTGGATATGTTACTTTATGTTGTTGTGGCTTGCTAATACATGGGCGGAACTGGATTCCACAATCTCGACGTACTTGACTTCTTCATCATCTATCTAGCCGCTGTTGTTTTCGTCACCGGATATCTTAATTATTAAAATGGACTTTCTAAATTCGGTTTTCACTTCCGTTTGTGGTACATTTCCTACTCACCCGGGTAAAATAAAAACAAAGCGACAGCCAGATCTTTACAAAGCTTTATCCTCCAATTCTCTATATTTAATATTGGCATTTCAAGCATACATGCTCAGCTACCCGGTAGCGAAGGGCGCGATCGACACCCATTTCAGGTTTTAGACGAAAAATTCGAAAAGCGGTACTATAGATTATATCATATAGCACTGTATTTCGAGTTTTTTGTGTTCAAGTCTTAACACTGATAACTATTACGGTATTGTCAATCGCCATCATAAAAGGAGACGAGAATGTCAGCTTTACGTATCGGTTAGGGAATTACAATCTAGCATCTCATGTGGTAGGATTTCATATTTTCCAATTCCACATGGTCGTGTTGATTTTTCATGAATGATATCTCATTTCTGTCAAATTCCTGTCCAAGAATTTTATTTGTCTACTGTCGTTGGTTTTGGCGACAATTTAGTGCAGAATATCAACACGGATCTCTTCCAAATTGTCTTCATCGTCTGTTCCCGATTCTTTCGCTTACTATTAAAAACTTGTCCGTCAAATGCTAGTTTCAATACCTGTAGTATTTATCAACCTTAGTTATATTTTGACATTGAAAACTTACTGGGAGGAACATTATTACTAGACTAACAGCTAATAAAAATACAACTAAACTACCGTAAATCAGTCTACAAACGACACAGTAGCAACTTTTGCTCCTTTCCATTTGTAGTAAACCCATAATGTCTGACTTGATGTGATATGAAGATATGATCTGAATTTTCGGCAGTAAGGGTAATTTCAAATCACTCAATTCATTAACTTCTACGGCAAGTAAGAAAATTAATTGCAATATTTTGGAAACAATTCGGAAACACTATATAGGTATATATATAAGGAGTTACCGCCAGAAATTTTGAATCGTCGTATGTTTATTGTTTACATTTGAGCGCTTGAAGATCGTCGGCGGCAATTCAAGTCAGATTCAATTTCCGATTATTTTTCAAAAAGTTATCCTAAAATGTGAAAAACACGGACAAAATCTTCAGGATTAGTCCATTCAAGAGTCCTCGTCACTATTATTTGATATTGTGGTGACCTGTGACTGGTTTCGATTCGTTTTTTCATGCTTATATTAATTGGAAAGTTAAAGTTAGTATCATCACGTACATGTGCGCTAGAGCACATGCACATGGTGAGAATTTTTCAGAAATGTGGGGCAAGGTGACCAGACCGGCCGATTCCTTTCCTTTGCATGCCTTCGAATTCAAAATGCTACTCCGAAAAACCAGTTTCGACTTCTAAATTTCAATAGACAATTCTGTTTTTATCCCTTTTATTTTTTATGGTTTCCCCGAGAAGTCCCCCGATGAACACTTAATATCAGGTTTTTTCAAAGTCCCAAGGAATACCGATACCGGATATTCGGTATTTGGTAAATTTCCGATTACCTTTATGAGAATTCAGCCGAATTATAGCCGAATACCGGATAATATATCGTTTTTTTTTTAAATGCGACCAAAGACCTTATTTTTGACAAATGGCCGTCGGGGCAATACTAATCCTTTTGTTGTCTCAAATGCAAATGATTGGGAAACTCAGGGCAACTCCACGTTGTTTGTTGTTTGGCCTCTCGGCCTAACCGTGTGGGTCAATCTCTGTAGAGGGCATTGGACGGCTATAAGGGGCACTTTGTTCATGAGAGATGGAATTATAAATTGTTGACTCCATCTCCCAGTAAACAAAGTGCCCCTTATAGCCGTCCAATGCCCTCTACAGAGATTGACCCACCCGGTTGGGCCGAGAGGCCAAACAACAAACAACGTGGAGTTGCCCTGGGGAAACTAAATTGTCCAACCGGTCGTACTTACTATCTACTACTGGGGCACAGAACTCCGAAAATTTCAAAAGTGTCGTTTCTAATCTGAATGGATGAAATGGACTAGCCCTGAAGGTTTTAGTCTAACCTGATTTTGAATTTTACATCGACACAGATGTCACAAAATTCGTAGTTCATTACTGAAAAATTAAGTGAGTCTCAAGGTTTTGGGATTCGGGTCGTGAAGTCCCTGTTTTCGTGATTGAGGTTAGAAAGTTTAAAATATGAAAGCTAGAAAGATTGCGGATGACAACGGCGAAGGAAAGCATTGGGTGGAAACACTTCCGATTCCTCAATATAAGGCTAAAATACTTGACCACAAATTTGGGTAATTCACACTACTAACATGTGTCACAATTCCGACTCAGCCATTTCTGTCGGTTCAAATTACTGTTTACAATAACGCTACTGGAAATGATTTCAGTGTCACTGCACCTCTCCGTGTCAACTACTATGAACAGCCACAGAGGATAACCCTTCCGGGTTATGTCTTTGGGTAAACAACAATAACAATCCAATT
Organism: Protaphorura glebata; assembly: GCA_034694305.1. Classification (NCBI taxonomy): domain Eukaryota; kingdom Metazoa; phylum Arthropoda; class Collembola; order Poduromorpha; family Onychiuridae; genus Protaphorura; species Protaphorura glebata. The sequence goes on from JAQFYE010000051.1 coordinate 14,591, forward strand.
ATTTATGGTATTATGGTCCGCTCACATTATGCATTTTTGACTGGAAGGATGTCTATGTTTTAAATATATTAACGAAACGAAAGTGTGTGTCAAAGAATATAGTTCTTCAAAGTTATATTACGGACGCGACGTTCAAATAGATTATCTAGTATATATCTGCTTACTGTTTTACCTCCATTTTCTAATCTCTGATTGCTTTTCTTAATTCATATTCATATTATAAATGGAACTGATTTCCTGAATAAAAGAACCTGACCGAATGAAATGTAATACCCTTTATAACAATAGTTTTTTTTAATCTTTACAGCAGCGGTGCATTCTGTAATCCATTGGATAGTCCGGAGCCGGCAGCCGAGGCTGAGCAACATGAGATCAATTTTGCAAGTCGCTATTCAAAACCATCGAAAGATAATCCGCCCCCCAGAATGGAGGAATGGTTGCAGATCTTCAAAGTAAGTTTACATCTGGTGAAAGTGCGATTTGAAATTTTGAGACTAAATTATGATGACTAAAAGTAAAATGTGCATTAAAGGGTTGGAGCAGTGCTGAAAAATTGATGAGTCTCGATGAATTAATCAACTCTTGTGAAAGTCCGCAAGTTCGCCATATGATGCAAGTTATTGAGCCACAATTTCAGCGAGACTTTATTTCTTTGCTGCCAAAGGAGGTACGTGGAGTCCATCTTGATTTCTTTCTGTCTATGAACGTATATGACATTTTGTATTTAACAATTTGTTTTAATTTTTGGATTTTTCTTAGCTTGCCTTGTACGTCCTGTCATTTTTATGCCCGAAAGACTTGTTGAGAGCCGCTCAAACTTGCCATTACTGGCGCATGCTTTGTGATGACAATTTATTATGGAGAGAAAAATGTCGAGAGGCTGGAATAGGATATTTTAATGCCATGTCTCAACGAATTTTTCGACCAAAACGCAGGGGGTATGAAGATTTGACTGTTGTTAACCCTCCGCTTTCAAGGTGGAAGTCCGCATTTTTGAGACAACATAATGTTGAGATGAATTGGAGATTTCGGCCAATTCCATCATCCAAAGTTTTGAAAGGGCATGATGACCACGTCATTACTTGTCTACAATTCTGTGGAACAAGGTGAAGTCAAACTATTGCAGATTGCAGTATTTATTACATTGATGAAACGATTTAAACGTTTCCTTTATAAATTCATGTAGAGTTGTGTCTGGCTCGGATGATAATACGCTAAAGTTGTGGTCAACTGTTACGGGGAAGTGTTTGCGAACCCTGCTCGGTCACACGGGCGGCGTTTGGTCATCACAAATGTCCGGAACTACTATTGTGTCTGGAAGTACTGATAGAACACTGCGTGTTTGGAACGCGGACACTGGCCTATGCGTTCACACTCTTTACGGCCATACATCCACTGTTCGATGTATGCATTTATGTGGGCGAAAGTAAGTCATGTTTTCAATTTTAATTTGTAGAATTGTGAATCACTAATACATCAATCTACCGTTATTTAATTTAAAGGGTGGTGAGTGGATCAAGAGATGCGACTCTACGGATGTGGGACGTGGAGTCTGGAGAATGTCTTCACGTACTAGTTGGGCATTTGGCGGCTGTTCGATGCGTCCAATACAATGGTCGATTAGTGGTCTCCGGTGCTTACGACTTCATGGTCAGGATTTGGAATCCTGAAAGGGAAGAATGTCTGCACCAACTTGACGGCCATACAAACAGGGTATACTCTCTGCAGGTAAGATAAAATCTAAAGCACACGCTACGTCTAAAAGTTTGGTTGATTGATTGAAATACGTTAATCATAACTTGTGAGTCATTAATCGGGAAGAAAGTGTCAAATATTTTTATTGTATGTATTCTTTTTAGTTTGATGGCATTCACGTAGTAAGCGGGTCTTTGGATACCACAATTCGTGTCTGGGATGTTGAGACTGGTGCGTGTAAGCACATTTTAATGGGTCATCAGAGCCTGACGTCTGGAATGGAACTGAGAGACAATCTTCTCGTATCAGGGAACGCGGACTCAACCGTTAAGATTTGGGATATCGCCACCGGACAGTGCCTACTAACACTATCAGGTAAAACCACTGTAGAACATGTCGTATTTGTGCTTCATATATGAAACTATAATTTGAGGCTAATTAAAATTTCCATAATTTTTTAGGAAGGAACAAGCATATAAGTGCAGTAACCTGCCTTCAGCTGATAAATAAATTTGTAATCACGTCTTCCGATGATGGTACAGTAAAGTTGTGGGACATAAAAACTGGTAAGCAGTGTTTATTTATTAATATTTGGTTTTATCGGTATTTTAATACTAATATTTACTAATTATAGGCGAATTTGTTCGGAATCTTGTGGCTCTGCCTAGCGGATCCAGTGGTGGTGTAGTTTGGAGGATTAGAGCTTCGGAATCGAAACTAGTTTGTGCTGTCGGAAGCCGAAATTCGACTGAGGAGACGAAACTTCTCGTATTGGATTTTGATGTGGACTAATTCAAAATAATGATTCATTAGACACCTACTGCGCAGTGGAAAAACTAAAACCTCAAAAGCTACGTGTCCAAACCTGTTCAATATAAAAATGGAGATGAAGAAACTCAATGGGATAATTATTGTAATAAAAATTACTTACGTGACTCTTAATTACAATTAGTCTTAGTTACTTACGGACTCAAGTGTCAGTATTTCAAAAACCAAAGTTGTTCCGGACCCCCACCGCACGCATCTGTTTGCGTTATGTAAATTGAATTTTGTTTTTAAGAATCGACCCCATGGCGTTGTTGAGCATGATACTGAATTACAATTTAAATTTACACATAATTGTAAACAGACCCGTGGTTAACTAACCTTGGAGAAGGAAAGTTTTGGTTTACTATTGCCAATTTATTCAGAGATTATTTAGGACCTTGAATATCCTGAATTAATTATATTGTTAAGTCGCCTCGGCTTCCATTGAATGATTTCAGTTAAGTTCAAGTAGCTCATGGAATCGTTCATCCATTCTAAATCCTACTAAGCTAAATGAGGGATCATGATTGACGAAATGTGTCAATGTAAAGGCGTGTGGGAAATACAATTTTAAAGATTAATGAGTAAGGAAATGGATAAGAAAGAGCCAGTTTATAATTGCAAGCTGTTGCAATTCATTGTAACTGGCAGTCAACGTGATACTAAGTTATAAAATGTAATTGGCCAAGTACAAGTATTTATGTTATAACATAATATTTTAAGGTATATAGTTTTATAGTTGACGGAACGAAACTGTTTCCGGAGAACGGTAACATACAATACAAAGTTTAAGAATTAATTCAGTATCAACATTGAGTGAAGGCTGATAGATAATTTGTGTAAGTAGTTTCGAAATAGAAGTCTGATTATAACTTTAAAAATATTAGGTAGGAAGGAATATCAATCTCGTCGTTTTCGTGAGACTGGACCGGTATAATCTTGAGAATAATTCACGAGTAGGTTCCTAACTATATAATAATAAACGTGATAGGCATGTAATTTTGGATGCCAACAAAAAAAAAGCTAAAACATCTCCCTGCCCTCGTCCATTGTACAGGGGAGGTCACACAAACAGGTTCTTGAAACCTGTGCCGCCACGACATCAGGCGATTTCTACCGCCGTCCCTCGGAATACTACATATTTATTTGTTTTTGAATGTATTCACGATAGTTCGACCTGGTATTAAAGTGATTCTATGTTAAGAATTATGTGTAGATAATAGTTGTGGAGAAAGTGAACGTGGAGTTAGGGTTTAAACAATGACGAAATTTGTGTTTCAAAACAGCTTAATAATGCGCTAGCAAAATGGTAATGTATGTAAAAAGTTAAAAATGAACTGCAAATAATTGATTGTTAGGGTTGTGACCAGTGCGCGCCGAAAAGTTAACTAATAGTGATTCGATGGCACAGAATTGTCTGCGAGTAGAACACCCTGCAGTCACAGGAAATGGGCTGCGTGGTGGCGTCGTTTAGGACATCAACTCCATACACTTTTTGACGTCAAAACCGTCACCGTCTCACAACACACTTTAAATAATCCGAGAGTATCACCTCTTATTACCATTGCGGAAATTTCGTGAACTCGATTGCCTGCATTTCCAATTTAATTCACACGTTACCCACATTTATATATCTGACAGCCTTTTTAATTTTTCTCTACCACAATATGACGTAAAATTGACAGGGAATAGATATTAAGCTCAAAAGGAAATATGGAAGATTATTCGAAATAACAGATTACAACAGATTATTAGAATTAGGGATTTACAAAGTTGTCCATAAGAAAATTATCCTATGATTCCGTTTTGAATTTTATTGTAGTGCGGAGTCGACTCCCATTTCCCTGCGCGAAAGAAATTAATCTATTTTCTTTTTTGACTAGCCGGTGTTGAGTGTAAAATGTTGCACTTATTCAAATCGGGCATGTTTGAGGCTTTAATTATCATCACATGATTAGGGACGTGGTGGAAATCCAGTTTCTCGAGGATGTGTTCAATTTCAATCGACTGGTTATTTGTAATTTGAATTTTGCTCAATTTTTCGCGTTTATTAATCATAATTATGATCCCCACGCACTCACTCTGCCTATATTAGAATAATCGGTAGATTCCAGTAAATCACTGCTTGTACGGGTCCTACTATTGCGTATAATAATTTATAAGGGTGCGTCCAGTTTATCACAGTCATCAGTGTCGTCGCCGAGGTCTTGTGTATCCTTTCAAAAATGGAAACATTTAGTAGAAGAATTATGTATGCATTAGTAGCGTGTTCTGAATAGACTCACGTACTAACTAATATATTGTTCCATTTTACGTTAATAACAACGTGTAATAAGTATAAGGACTCTTCTAAAATATTCATGAGATATAATCTTATGATCATGTCACAGTAACTACTATTCATTCATACAGTTCGTGTTTGAATATAAACGTGGTAGCTTAGGTTAGTAATTAAGAATTACATACTAGGGTGTAAATTATGATTATAATAGGTAATTATATTTGACGTCATTGCTTTGCATTACTCATGTAAAATTATCAATAAATTGCACTTTGATGCGGAGAAAACCTCACAAAAATACCATGTATTTTTATTCATATTTATTTGGATGCTTGGATTTTTTCGGGAGATTATTTAAGGGTATCGAAATTATGAATGGTCGCGGAAGTCCTTTGATAGTCTTTGCTTTTCGTCAGTAAAGCTTTACAAGTCAGTAGTTAGCATTGCATTTTGCATTGTTGTGTTAGTTGATATTGAAACAGGAATGACTATGTCCTAACCCTGGCTAGAGACATAAGAGGCTAAAAGTAATTAATAATAATAATAAAATGATGCATTTAAATGCATTTAAAATTATTAATGCGAGGAGTGAATAGTAAATACACTGTCCTAATTTTGTTCGATCCTACTAATCGGCGTTGGGTTGACACCAAATATTGTAATATTATGGACCAAACCTTTTGACAGTCGATCATCAAACTTTAGTTTAGTTTGACGATGAATTGTTTTTTCTGGTATGTCCAATCATCGGGTCACGACTTATTAGAACCGAAATATCTACCACGTATTAGTAACGGTTTGTGCAAGACTCTAACGACACCATTCCACCGGATTTAGCCAGTCAACTATGATTAAATATGTATAAAATCTGAAAATTAATTACAGAAGAACTTCTATATTGTAACGGTGTAACGGTGCTGAAGGGACCCGAAGGAAAATCATCCTTGTTTTGAAATAGTCGTCGTTACATATACTATGCTTAAAGGGTTTCCACCTGGACATGGGAATTAAGAACAGTAATAAAAACTGTCATTATACGGAATTTAGTAAGTTTAGTTTTCATTTTAATAAAAACAATTTTTTTTCTCGAAAAAATCGTTTGGAATTATGATTTTAATTACATTTCCGTGCGCTCTAGCTGTTAGTATGTATTGATGGCCACCTGGCGTTGACTTCTGTGGCGCTCTGCCTGTGTCCAAATTCAAACCTCTGCCCGACAATATTTCATTTTGACATTTTCTAACAAGTTTTTCAACATATGTGATTAAATTCATCAGTACATTAACCAATTTTTTTTTACTATTCGTCGTCTCATTTTGGACGTTACAATCATCATTCCAGGTCTAACACTTCCATAATGTCAACCAACAGCTTTGTAAGGCACTTTATTATTATAACACTTAAGAACTAGTCAAATTTCAAGTATTTTTCAGCACTTTACTTATTATTAATTTGGTTTATGAGTTTCTCTGTAGCCAATTTTATTTTAATTCATGATATTATTACGTTATCCAGGATATCAGTTCTATTCCGATCGATATTCATGCCAATAAGCTCCTGGACTGGTTGCTTAGCCGTCATCATTGTACAAATGAATGGCCTGAAAAGATTGGAGTTGTGAGACAAAAAATTAATTCTGCTCTACAGGACATGCCGGAGAATGAAGTTCTAGGCAAAATTTTAGCCGAGGCATCACGTAAAAGCAACGGTTATTTAATTTTCTAGCAGTGCAAAAATTTAATCATTTTGGCATATTTTCCTTGCAGCTCTTACTTACTATCACTGTGTGAAAATCGTGGATGTATTGAAAGAGACAGAAGTTGAGTCCAAGAATATATTCGGTATGTACGGATCCCGCCGAATGAAAGACTGGCAAGACATTGTGAAATTGTACCAAAAGGACAATCTTTATTTGGCCGAAACCGCAAGTATTTTGGGTAGAAATATTATCTACGAAGTCCCGGCTTTGAAACGCCTAATCTCCAAATGTGAATTGAGTCGAGCTGAATGTATGAAGAAAGAGTCAAGTTGTAAAAAGCAGGCTCAAGAGCTGCGAGACAAGTTTAATCATAGTTGTAATCAACTTGGGCTTCATTTTGATGATATTGAGAACAAGACTCCAAGTGTTGCAACGATTGGTAACCTTCTCGTCCGGCAAATGAGTCATGAGCTTCCAGGGATCTTTGAAAAAATATCAAGTCGTGCAAAGGATATTCGAGAGGCGGTCATATTTTACAGGAAATTCTTAAGAGCAACTGTTGGGTTGACAGACCTAGAAGAAGAGCGATGTCTTGGACTTCTTTACACGGTTGCTGGTAGGTGAAACTTTTTGTTGATTTTCTTCATTCGTTCAGTTTTATCAGGCAACATAATAAAATATTGATTACAGAAAAGGGAAATGTGACCACGTACGAGTGGAAACATGGGGAGCCACCTTTGAAAATTGAGGTTGAAGACCTCAACCATACATTTGGGGACGATCCAACAACAGCAAACGATGAGGATTCAAATGTAGACATAGATTTCGGAGATTTGGTGCTAGACGCTGGAGATGGTATTGAACTTGAGACAGGTATGTGTACAAGGTCTATACGTGGAATTGCTTGATTTAAGACATTTTAAATAATAATTTATTCTTGTTAATTAAGGGAACATTGATTGGGGAGACATTGGTGAAGTTCAGTTGGAGAGTGAAATTGACTTTTCGACTGACAATGTTCAATTGGAAACTTCCGGAATCGTTTTGGAAGGGGATGGAGTTGAAGGTGGACTTGCGAAAGGCGAAGATGCATTGAGCGTATTAGAGAATGCAGATACGAGAAGTGAATTCTTGGATGCTCTTTTTGAGGTGAATTATTTATTATTTTGAAGCACAAGCTATGATTTCAATTGATCAAGCTATGATTTCTGTTAAATTATACCAAAACGACTACATGATTTTCCCCATGTAAATATAAGTTCTAGTTCCGTTTATAATTATCATTTCACAACATAGAACTGATCCCACTATATGCTTTTATACAGCTGGAGGGATTTATTGGCCAAAGAATTGAAGAAACCAAGAATGAGAAGTCCAACGAGATGACGTTGTCGTATAATGATGACTTGATGCGTGCGGGCAATCTTGAAAAATTGTACAAACAGATTTCTCAACTTTCGGCTCTATTCAGCGAAACAAAGATCAAACAATATTTGTTGGTTCGGGAGTCAACACGGTAGGAAGCAATTAGACAAACATTAATATTTCATTGAGTTGTTTTAGACATCTAAGATTGCTTAGTTTGATTTGAATCGGAACTCCGGTGCAGTGTGAATTCGTGGTGCGTAATGGTGCGAATTTGTTAAGGCGTTCGATGATATTGTCTTTATTATATTAAATTGATAACGCTCATATTTAACAGATATATAACCCGCCTTGCCGAGTCTCTTGTGCAAAACCTAACTCTGGCAAAGAAAATGGATGCTTTGGCAGAAGACTCTGCGGGAAAATTTGCTGAACTCGGCGAAGAAATAAAGCAAGTCAATCCAAAAATTCAAACGCTCACACGACAGACACGCGACCTACAAACCTCAATTTGCAAGGAGATTTCCATAAAATACAATAATCGGGTTGTTTATATTACTGGTGGTTTATAATTTTTTTACTGTTCAATGTGTGTTCATTACATACAACTTGCAATGGTATTTTGATGTACATTATATTTCGTAAAGGAACACAGTTCACAGCTGTGGCTGTGACCAAACTAATAATCAGAATACATTTCGATGTTATTGGAGTTATACAATTTTTGCATTTCATAATTATTTAATAATTCATCTATAATTGAAACCTAACTTCGCCTGTGAAAATTGGTCGATATTGAGGTCATACACATGAATGCATCTCCCTCCTTTCACCTTTTCCGTGCGGTGGTCAATTATTTTCGACGTGCTTTCCTATTAGTCTGGAATTGGTTATCGTGTATCGGCTCGGTGTGGACAGAGGACTATTGGTTTGTCTCTATCAGTCCGGACCACTGGAAGATGCCTCAACAGTTGGAGGGACTGTTGCAATAGCAGTGCTCCTCTGAGTCCTCGTCTCTAAGAGAGGGGTGCACGGTAAAAATGATAACGGGTAAAAAAGATAAGGGTGAAATGGTTGTTTGTAATTTTCTATTTTAGAAAGTCAGATTTGGTTAGATTTGGCCGAATCTGGAACCCTTGAAAACCTAACTGTACCCTGTAAAGTGCCTTAAGCATTGATTTCACGACCAAACTCCTAATGCAAAATGTGTTCCAAATAGGTCCGAAAAATCAGGTTTCGGATATTGGAACAGTTGGTAGGCTAAATCAGATGCAATCTGTTCACTTTGCATGGAGAAAATATGTCTTCTAATTATCAATTTCCCATCAGTGGAAATAGGATATTATGCCGAATTTTCAGTGTCTACGACGCTAGACAGTGTATATTGGGTCAACATGGTCGACCAGAGAAATAAAGAAAAATTGTTCATGCATTATATGAAAAGCGTAGCCGAAAGCCGAGCACTAGAACTCTCCTGCGACTAACGAAGTTAACAAATGGAAACTGGAATGGAACTTTTTTGCACCTTTCCCAGCGTATTCTAGACTCTGGTTTAGCGATTGGAGAAGATTTCACAGAATCCTGATGAATTTTGTTAGCGAGCAAATACTCCTCGACAACCATCCCCACAAGGTTAGCCCGTGCTCGAATTGTTGACTGGAGAGCTACTTGTTTTTCTAGTTGGTGTACAATTTACGTACACCAGCTTGACTGACCATACAATCCGGATTGACAGAAATCCCAGATTTCAAATCTTCGGATTTTCAAACAAGCATGAGCTAACCTTGTAGGGATTTGTCTACTAAAATTGGAGCAAACAGTTAAAGGAAAAAAATTAATGATATTTTCTTGACTTCGTCTGTTTTGGACTCATCTCTGCAAAAATATTCTCATGCTATTTTTTTAAAGAAAAAATTCACGTCTGAGGTTAATGAACTCAGAAGGAAGTTCAAAGTTTTCAGGATTTGGAAAGTCGACAATTTCGTGCCCATCTAAACCTAAACGTGTGTCCCAGAGAAAACGCACCATTGTGTGCTTGATTTTAGCTCGGGTACTAAAATCGATGCTATACAAGGGAGGACAGCATAGCTAATTAATCCGAACATTTACTGTACATGAATCTCAACAAACAGAATCTGTTTTATGATCAATTGTTTCAAAGGAATAGGGATAACCTCTATCAATGCTTTAACCTAAGCCATGTTGCCACTAATTTACAATTAATTAATTAATCCGTCTTGACTCTAACATCAATTTTGATATCCAAGCCAAAAGTTAAACAAACAATGCAGTGTGCTGTTTCGATGAAGGTGAAACCCAGAAACCCATATAGTAAATAGTGGTCAAACACATTTTGATCTTAACGGGTTTGTCATGGTAAAGATTCTGTCTGTATCACAATGTCCTTTGAATGTTAACCTCCTTAGTTCATTAGCTCTGTTTAAGGTCAGGTTAGGCCCTGTTCGAAATGGAAAATCAAATTCCAGGGAATAACATCATTTTGGCGCACCCTGTATTGTAGTTGGAGGTGGACGCGTGAATTCTGCGTTTGTGATCGAAAGTCCAAGGAGTCAAGCCTTCCCGGATTGACTGCCAGGGTCAATGACCGGACTGACAATGAAAATGAATAGAGCGAATCTCATCAGTCAATCTCCCAGTCAGTCAGTCAAAATCGGTCATCACTGCTGTCAAGACGTCAATCGAGTTCACTTCTCTTCTAAAGCTTCAAAATCTACAAAATTTCAAGAATGGATTTCATTATCGATATCCCGATCCAGGTCAAATTGGAACCTGAGGAAGAATTGGAACATGGGGAAAAATTGGACCAAAAGCCAGTATACTTTCCATTGAAGTATAGAACTACACTTCATAGAGGCAACCCAAGATTTTTGGCAATTTTAAGAGGTTACTACAAATCAATACATTATACTCTCAAATTTTGACGATTTTGTGGGAGAATGAGTGATTTTGTGTGGTGGTAAATAATTAATTCACTCTCATTTGAAACTATAGTCGCACAAGCCTATGAGGATAAATCTGATGCTATAAAACTGTTTTTTCTCGGAAAGCTGATGGAAATGGAGGCGGAAGCGATAGAGGAAGCCAAAGAAATGGCGGTATTTTTGGTGAAACAAAATTAACTCAACGCCCATTTATTAAGTTTTTGTAAACAATAAAATAACGAACGGGATGAATGGATAGAGAAGTCGTCCCAACTGTATTGATCTCATTCGAGAGAAATCAAAAATTATTTCATTTCAATTTTTTATATTAATTTTGTACGGGATTTGTCGACCAAATAAACGTTTTCGAGGATGCGGTTGGGATTAACGCACTAAAGTTTTGCAGAATTTAATAGTAATTCTGTTTTGAATTTCTAGGGAAAAGTAACAGTCACTAGCAAAAAGGATGCAGATATGGGTGGTAATACTACCGAAACGGGTGATGGTATCTGCAAAATCAAAAATCGAGGGGAAGCGGATCAAGTAATGGTAAAATTTAAATAAGATTTTGTAGTTTTTCGAGGATGCAGTTGGGAACTTTCACGCTTTAAAATTTAGAGAATTTAATTGTAATTCTGTTTTGTATTTATAGGGACAAGCAGCAATAACTAGAAATGAGGATACAGATATGTGTGATCATACTACCGAAATGGAGGATGGCAATTGCGATGTCGAAAATGCAGCGGGCGAAGATCATGTAATACTAAAATTTAAATCAGAATTTGTAGTTACAAGTTTAGTGTTAGTAGCTATGAAAATGTATTAAATATCATTTACATTTTAGAATTCTAAAATGATTTCGTTTTAATATTTTATATTAGTTTTGTCTGTGATTTTTGCACCAAATTCTAAACGTTTTTTTAGGATGCGGTTGGAAACGTTAACGCTTTAAAATTTAGAGAATTTAATTGTAATTCTGTTTTGAATTTCTAGGGAAAAGCAGAAATTACTGGAAATGAGGATACAGATATGTATATGTGTGATGATACTATCGAAATGGAAGATGGCAATTGCAATATCGAAAATGCAGCGGAAGCTGATCAAGTAATGCTAAAATTTAAATAAGATTTTGTAGTTATGGTTTACCATTAGTAGCCATGAAATGTATTAAATATCATTTACATTTTAGAATTCTAAAATTATTTCGTTTTAATATTTTACATTAATTTTGTTTGGGATTTGTTGGCCAAACTTCAAACAGTTGAGGATGAGATTGGGAACTTTAAGTCTTTAAAGTTTGGAGAATTTAATTGTGATTATGTTATGAATTTCTAGGGAAAAGCCGCAATTACTAGAAATGAGGATACAGAAATGTGTGATGATTCTACCGAAAAGGAAGATGGCAATTGCAATATCGAAAATGCGGCGGAAGCAGCAGATCAAGTAATGCTAAGAGAAGAACTTGAAGTTATAATTTAGTGTTAGCACCTATGTAAATGTATTAAATATCGTTTGCATGTTAGGTTAGGTTAATTTAACCCACATTCGCAGATACAAGATCTAGTTCATTTAATATGAGTTAAAGTTTAGAAAAATAATTCTTCCCTGAAATTCTAGGTGGAAGTGCCACGGCATGTTGAAGAACTAGGACCATTCAGTTTGGATAATGAAGATGATAGGGAGCTAGCGGTAGGCTTCCTTATGTTCGTAAATACTGTACACTGGGAGGCTCAACTTCAATCTATGTAAAACTGTGTATAACATTCAGTTCAAGTTTAGTTAATGTTGTCACCATTTACCTTAAGTTCGCATGCACAGAAAAAGTAAGTACTAAAATGTATTCTGTACTGTATTAATCAAGTCTTCAAATTCATCTATATCTAAATCTATACTTCTGTGTGTAATCATCCATTTCTTAAAAGAATCTTGATACAAGTTTGATAATAAATCATGTAAAGTTAGTAAAATAACTAAATGAGTAGATTATTTCAAACCACAGCTAAATTTTCAACCACTATATCACGTTTCGAATGATTATTACTTTCCATGGGTTTAAAGGTAAAATAAGCTTTCCATAATTCTTCGAAGTGTATAGGCAAGACGTTTAAGATGTATTCGTGACTGTGACCTTCCGATTAACCAGTTGTAGCTCAGCTTTAACCTTCCAAAGAATAATATAATGTCGTAAAGCTTCAATGTGGTTCCATGTCCCTAACATGTTAAACTAACCGCGTTATGTTACATTGCTTTCTACCTTTTCAGGTTGATTTTAATCAAATTGTACATTAAATTAGTCAAGAGTCAAATTCACGATGGCTAATCTGTTTTACAAGTACATCATTGGGCGCGGTGGCAGCACCTTAGATTTTGTTTCTTTCCACATTATGAGGATCCTGGATATTATTTTGTTTCATGTCACTTTTGGCTATACATGTTCATAATGTTATTTGCACGGAGTTGGATAAAAGAAGTCTCCTTCGAATTACTTCCAAGTTGCTTAAGGTTGAAGGTTGTGAAGAGAGTGATGCCGGACTCGACTTGGCCGGTACCATGGACATTTCCATTTCCAGGTTACTTAGGAAGGATCGAAGAACGATTTTTTTAGTCGGAAGCGTCCAGGAGTAGTCCAAGTGCAACTAGACGTGTGTATTTCTTATGTAGCGTCGTAACGTCATTTTGTGGCTTTCATGTTTTAGTAAAAGTAAGTTAGGGTCAGAGAGCATCTCTCCAAAGTTTTTTCCCTGAACTGAACTCAAACCTTGACTGATTGTGAGTTAGCGTCTTTTCCTTCTTGTTTTCTCCCCAATTCAATCCCATTGCGTGCCCGTTTGTTCCTTGGCACTGGCACGCAATATTGCCTTGTCCATGTCCACCCTTCGTTTCCGTCCTAAGCCTTGATCATATTATCGGTTCAAGGAATGAGAGCGTGGTGAGGTTTGTTTCCTCACTTTTTACCCGGGTTTCGAACTTACTCTCACTCTCTCCATGGAAAGTAAGGAATGAGAAACTACATCAAACCCCACTTTGGAGTTAGTCGCAAGGAAGGCGTCCAACTGTCTGCCACGACTTTCTTCTCACTCCCGCACACACCGGTCCATTCATACAAACACCCTCAAAACATCTCATTTCAAAAGAAAACCGCTTTGATGTAAAAATCACATATCCACTAAGAAACTAACCCCAGAGGTCAAAGCAAGTGTCCTCAAACCTATACAGGTGGTCGCTAGTCACAGGTTTTTACATGGCGTAGTGTAGAATCGATTGCTACAGCCAATTCTTCTCGGTGGTTACCAGGTAGACATAGGAACGGTACAGACCATTTTCTACGTCAGGCATCCTGAGAAATCCTGAACATTTATTTTAGCCTGAGGACCAAGAGTTCGGTATGAAGAATCTCCTTTCTAACTTAAAGAGCCGGTGTATTAGAACTGGTAATGATACACGATGAATCGCTAGTGTTTACAAAGGACACACTTGATTTGACCTCTGATATAGGTTTGCAAGTGGATCTGATCATTGCTTTAAAAGAGATTCCCTTGTAAGATGTTAAACAGGTTTATACACTATTGAGAAACTTACGTGTGTTTCCAGTCGGAAAAATTTGTAGAAGAAGTTTTTGAAAAAAAAGGAAAGTGCATGCATTCCGAGAAAGGATTTAAAATCATGTTTTTCAATTCAATTCAACTTCCTCATTCAATTCGTCTTAAAAGTGTAAAGTGAGTTGAGTTGAAGCCAATTTTGTGTGTTTACATTCCAATGTGATTCAATTATTTAACTTCATGTGCAAGGGAGTTGGTAAGTTTGACGTGTTGGCTTGATTATCCGTTAAATTTCTGTTAAGGGCCCATGACTCTCTAATTGAACCCGAAAGTCCTCAAAAATTCCACAACACTATGCAAACACTACTTTCTCCATTATGTCTAATGGAGAAAGTAGTCGGAAGACGAAGTACTTGGAATACAAGAGGAAGTTAAAGAGACAAGTCTCGGATCTTAATCATTTACCCGTTTTCACCTAATTTATCATTTCTTCACGCATAATAAGTAACAACTGATGCATTTAGGCAATAGCTCTCTGAAACGTTTACAGAATTTGGAGTGAATGTAAAATTGTAAAGAGTTTGTTACCTATTGCCGCTCAACTTTCACTTCTATGTACCTCTAAATACAAGACACGTGCATGCATGTAACCTTAAACTAAACAATCTCTCTTATTGTATTACATTAAAATCTAAGTTTTTTAGACCCGAGAAATGAGAATTCTCTCAGGACTGTCAGATTTTGTCAGTTGTGTTGGAAGTATCGAACGTAAACCCGCAATTTTCATAAATCCAGACCGAATTCTATTACAATGCAATACGTGATTCAAACTAGTACAACCTGTCCCAGCCCACCAGGCTTGGTTGTTTAGTTGTGAATCCAATATCGTGTCATTTGACATTGCTTTTGATGCATTTATAACATGTAAAAATGCTTTTAAAACTTTTTTCCTTAATTTTCTAAGTAAAGCAGTGAAGGGGACATATTACTGTCCTAATATGTAAAGGTCCTTGAAGGCTGCACGCCTACGCTTGTGGGTTGAAGCAATTTGATTTCTTACTTCAGAAGGAAAGGTAGACACATTTTTATAGGCATAGGTCAGGACATTTACATTTTGTTGAGTCGGGCAAATTGTTCATAATTATTATCAGAATGAATTTTTTAGGCCAGTCATTATCAGTAGGAATTTTGATAGATTTAACGCAAACTTGGTATAGCAATTAGAGTTGTCCTTCCTTGTAAGTACAAGTTGAATTAGATAATACCCATATTTGCTTCTATACTACGGACTGATGATTCAAAAGTCATCACAAATCTAAGGCAAGTCAGTCCCGGACCTCATTTTCTGAGTAAAAAAGTTTTTCACTCCACCCTGATCTCATCTCTAACTCTAGCCGGTTGCTCGGAAAGTTCCCATGCCATACCGGTTCAGAGTGCTATCACACATGCAAAACTCTAATCATTGTAGAGCGTTTACTGAAAATAAATCTTTGGCTAAGGACCGTCTTAGCGTCCGTATTTCTGTCATTATTTTGTGAATGTTTACGATATTAGGTTGTTAGAATGAATGAATGTAGCATTTCCATGAACTGAGTCAGGGACTGGAACAACGTTACGTTGCTCTGGACTGGACTTTCTAACAAACTAAAAGTTCTACAGAAATATTTTGAATCATTTCATTTGATGAGAAGTTTTACGTCCAATCCTCTCCGTACATCCACGTGTTATTGGCTTAGTAGAAATGTATGAGAACTAGGGTTGGTTTTCTTGGGAGGAAACCCTTGAAGTGCATACTTGGAGGAGAAAGTGAAAGTCATGCTATGAACAAACTTTCCTCGTTTTTTCCACATTTTGCTAATAACAGAACGATTTTCCTTCAAGTAATTTCTTGGAAAACACTGCAACTGTTATTGTTACAGTTTGGAATTACACCCAAACCAATTTGTCTGACTTTGGACTACTTTCACCTCACGGAGGAACATTAAAAGCTTTTCGGGTATCAAAGTAGTCGTGGTTGTAGCAGTAATGCTACATATGTAATGCTCTTAAAAGACAGGGACACGGGTAGGCTCGAGTCCAGTTCATCTTCCATCCAGCCTGAATCCTGATGAGTTTATAAAATAGAAATGTAGTATAATCAAATCAGATGAGTGAAAACAAGGACTGAGCCCGAGGACTTAGTACATAGGACAGGAAGGATTTAGATGAACTCTGACACAAGAGAGAAAACCCCTTATGTCCCAAATTAGAAAATGGAATAATAGGAATAGAACACATATACATAGTTGAATTCATGAAGTGTGACAAGGGCTACTGAGTCTTTTCATTCCAGAGCTCAGTGAATATCCTCATCTGCCCCTGCCACGGCTTCCCATGATGGAGTTTAATAATAAATGACCCCGAAGAAGATGAACTAGACTGGAAAAGAACTTTGACATGTAGAAATCATTCCAACTGCACAGGACTTACGTCTACTCCACCGACCCCGTCCTCTTCCGTTCTCCACAAAATTCACTTTCCTTCCTTCCTACCTTTCTGGGAAAAAAAATTTCATCCATGTCCTTCTGCGTCCATGGAAATGCTCTATACATAAAAAATTAGTATAGTTTCCAAAGTGCTACCCTAGATCAAAATCATTAAGGACTTAATCCTCATGTACTTTCACGTACAAAAAATTTCTACATTCTGCTCTAAGACAAAGTTTCCTTCCGAGTCCAAACTTCTACAGAATTCTAGGGTTTTATTAAAGTAAAAAAGAATAGAGAATTAAAAATCTGCCGTTACGTGGAAACTACTTTTCAAGTAAAAATCACTAAAATCAACTAATCGTAAAAATCACTAAAGAAACCAAGGCTAATTAGGTCCATTTTATGTCTTCAGCAAGGAATGACAGGTTTTTTATATTTAACATTTCTAGTTCACTGTTAGAAATTTCTGTATGGAACCACGCTTTCCTCTACTGAAATTTCCATAACGTGCCAGTGCATATCCTGTAATCGAGAACCGGAAAATAATTTTACTTGCCGACGATTCTCTCATATTTGTGAACCACTTGAAATGACTAATACTAACGTTTTCACCTGTCCCGGGATTTCCCTCAGATGCGGTCCCCTTGTTAGTCAAGAACAGGATCCTACAGGTTTTAAGGAGACAGAACACAACTTTTCTTAGATGAATGTTAGGGTGGATTTAAAATAACTCACCCTCCGGGGTAAGTGCGGTCAATGATTTTTTAGCATATGTCCATGTAGGCGCTTATTAAAATTTTGCCGGCTTCCATGTTATTGTGTATCGCGATTGCAATTGAGCTTAATATGTTAAAGTTAGTTGAAGTCCCGAGGGAAATTTCTTCAAACAATCGTTGAGATATTTGCACTTGCAGTCAGAAGGTCGCAAGAAATATGGACACTGAGCACCACACGTACGACAGCGAAAATTAGGATACACTCAACCCACTCTTTCTGAAGTATTTTTCATAGTCTGAGTGGATTCGTACAGAAGACTTGCATAAAATATTACAAAGTTAACAAGGAAATTCTCCTTATCCAAACGTATAAGCTCAATTTCCTACTGCTTCCAAATATTCTAAGAGACGACATGTAACTTTATAAAATAGTGTTACGACGAATTTATTTTTGTAGTCAAACATTTTCTTTTGAAAGTTGATACACAGATACAGTACAGATAGTTTGGTAGTGGTTAAATAAATTGCCTCAATAATCTGTTTTGGTAGTGTGAGGAAAGCCATTTGTTGTGGGAGAACGACGATTGGCATTACATCCATTTCTATTCCATTCGACGAAGAAAAAATCCTTAAAATTATTATTGCCTTTTTTCCAGTCCATCACATTATCCTTCCTCTTCATAATCCTTGCCAATGGAAGTTCCACATCATAGCACAGTTTGACAATCCCCTTATTTTCTGGCGTAATAGTGTATTATTATTACTTTATATAGACAGATTCCGGCAGTGTTCTCCGAAAGATTGTCCTTGTCAGCATTCAGGACAACTCAATATACTCTACTCCACTCCTTCTAGCTCCTCGTCTTTGGTATTTTCCGCTAGGTCCAATCTGTTGATACAATTTGAGCCTGACTTTCTTTCTGGACTAAACTTTTTCATTCTTGAGCTTGCTTGTTCACTCACTCGTATAACGTTCTCCCTTCACAACACCCATGCATTTATTTTAGTAGTACGGAGAAAAAACCTAACCCTATCAATTTTCCTTTCCTTTAGGCTTATCCCAAAAGACCGATTTTTGTTAGCAATGTTGCATACGTTCGCAACTATATTGAGAAAGGAGTCTCTTCTCTTCCTCGTGGGAAATTCACCGGGAGGGTTCCTTCAGAAAAATTTCACCGGTTTTTCAAGTCTTTAGTCCTCCACAGAATGTCAACCCCTCCCGTCCAAAGTCTCCAGCGTCAGGGGTAGCAAACATTTTTTTCCACGTTCGTTCAAACTTTCTACGGACTTGATTTAGTCTTTGAGCTACCCTCCTTATTCTCACAACTCCAAAAAAAAAGTATTCTCCAAACAAAGCAGCATGTTTCAAAAGTGTTTTTCATTCAAGTTTACAAAAACGGGGAAAAAGAAACTTCATGGAAAACTTTAGTTGTACTTTTAGGGCAACTTTGCGTACCTGGTTTTTTACACAAGTATATCCTTTTTTCACCTGAACTCGCCGCTAATGGCTTCAAGTCTTAACAAATCTGACTCCATTCTTCACTACAAATACAGATATTATGTAGTAATAGTAGTAGTAGCCGTAGCAAATATCAAGTTATCAATAAGTTGGAGAATATCAAAATATCTATTCCCTGAACCGCAGAAATTGTTCCACACTATTTTCAAGCCCGTAAATTCAAAGTTGGAAGGGCAGGATAGTCTAGTGGTCCATTATACTTTCCCAACGCAGCTGGCCGAGTTCAATACTGACTCATCATCCCCACACAGTCCATGGACTACTGTTTTTTTTTCACTGATTGTCTCAGTAAATATTCTGATTACACGAACGATTTTAAATTAGAAACTTAATTAAGCACAGAGTGGTAAAGTACAGGTAGGTGTCACAAATACCGATAGTAGCGAATTCCTTGGGGTGATTATACTAAAAGTTAGGCATGCGAAGATTACAGGTGTCCGATCTTTGGCGACTTCATCCGGAACTCAAGCATTAATTTTTGACCCGATTCAGCCATTCCCGTTCACATCTCTAGCGAAGATGCATGGGCCAACTAAATACATCAGGATTCCAACTCCGTAGTTGACAGTCGTCTGTGATTTAGCATTTCCGCATATAGCTAGTCCTTAAACTCTCAATTATTTATTTATAGTATTTAAATTCCGTGTTTCGAGTGCCGTTGTGGAATGCGAACAGAATAAAACAAGATTTTATTCCCCCTTTGGAAATTGTAGGGCTCAAAATTCGATTCCTACCGTCCCCGATGCATTTTACCTCCAGAATCCAGAACCGAATCCCCTTGGCTTTTGGTAGGTGTGGTGCTTATGTTGCCTGACTGAATGTCTTTGATACCTGAGTAATGGCCTGGAATGATATGTTCAAACTCAAGCACATGGATGATAGTTTCAAACATAAGGATGGATTTTGGAGGAATGCTTGCGTATGCTTGCCAAACAGTGAAGTAGTACAGGGTGGATGATGTATATTGTCGCCAGTATCTCCTGATCAATGGAAGACTGGATCACCGTCAAAGTACTAGTCTCTGATTGTTCATTCGTATGTGGCGGCGTGAAGAATAAAATCACTCCAATTTAATGATACAGTGCTACCTGTTTCCGCAACCACTTGGGCTAAGCCTGTTATTAGCTGAGATCTTTAGGTCAGGATATTTTAAATCAACATACAGGGTGTCCACAAAAAAGCGAAACATTATTTGAGTACATTTTGCCGTATTTAAATGAAATTATGTTACGGTCAGGTTATAATTATTAATTAATTCTAATTTGGGAGGGGGACAAGTTATTAAAAATTGTATTATAACAAATGCTGCTCCGGTTATGTCTATAAAACAGATTTTCGTTTTTTTTTATAAAATAAATGTTAGGTTTGGGTTAATGAAATAACTGCTTAGATCTAAATAATAATCCTACCATGATGCTGCACTTTTTCGCGGACACCCTGTATTCTGAGGTTACAAGATTGAATTACGTGTAAATAGAATTTTGCAATTTGCAATTGCAGATGTAGATAAGTAAACATGTGATGGTTGATTTGCAAACGAGATTTTCATACTCTTTTGGAAATATATTTCTCTTTCTGAGCAAGTCACATTCAAACCGGCTACATACTACGGTTTAAAAAAAATTTGTCAGAGAACGGCTCAGCTAAGTTTCAACTAAGCTTTCCAAGGCAGTGTTACATTTCATTGTATCTCATTTGGTTCCTGATGTACAATACCGAAAACACCCACATATTGGCCACCCTCTAGAGCTGTAACGACGACTATTTGTACTACCAGACTACTTCATTGGCCCTTTGTTCTTAGGGTTATATTGACGATGGGGCTTTTGTTTATTGTGTGTAGGTCTTTTGGGGAAGCCGAAGGGCAATTGGAAGCCGCCACCTTCGCCGCAGAGGAGCTTAAAAGGAAACAACCGACCTGGAGAATCCGACTGCTGTGGACTACTGAAGACGACTGGACTCATGATCTTTCCCAACTTCCCCGTTTGTTACTTCAAGATTTCTTATTGTTGAATCCAAGTCTTGGAGGACTGAGTTGGTTGTGAAAGTAACTGGAGCAAACCATCGAGCGACCGCTAGTTTAACGTTACTACGATGATACCCTTGTACATTATTCTTCTCCTTGTATCGATTCGTAAGTGAAGTCCTCTCAACTTTCTCTATCCATAATAGTTAAAGAAAAGCCTGATTAAATTTTAGAACCATACTCCAACTGCACGGTACACTCCACTCCAATTCAGAATTTAAGGCGTACTAGAGAAAGCGACAGAGAGAGAAAGTCGGATTTATGGACCTGGATATGTTAAGGTGATGTGTGGGGAATAAAATATTATGTCCGCCTTTTCTGTCTTCTTCACCAGGATGAGATGTGAAAGAAACCTACCTAATCAGCGAAAGACGATCGTCACTCTCCCGCGTTTATGTTGCAGTCTGTTTTAGGCATGTGTGTGTCTAGAACTTAAGCTAATTAATGAACATACCAAGAAGTTGGAACATGCACGATGATCAGAATCACGAAAAGAAGATGACCATTTCAATATTAGAGAATTCGGAGAAAGTGAAAGTCTGGAGAAATTATAGCTTTCACCAAGTCGATTGAATTTAATGCGGGAAGATAACCCAGAAATATAACTGGATTAACACTCATCAATTTCACAATTTCTGAAATATTATTTTAAAAGAAAGCAATCATATCGGCTCACTTCAAGTACCTTTTCAAATGTCATTAGACGGTTGCCAGTATTAGCTTCAAATATTTACAAATACACGATATATTACGAATCTCAGCAAGGTTTAAATGGACAGCAAGTTCCTTATATTTCCCTATGGCTTGTTGATCTATGCACAATGCGATCTACGGACTTTTACTATATCTGAACTGAGAAATGTCATTCATCTCTCTACATTAGCTTACAGATTTGACAGGTTTTCAGATTATCTGCAAATTTGTGTTGGGCACTAATTTGCAGCAGTTATTGCAGATCATTAGCCGTATAGAAACCTCATTTATAAGGAGGCGGATATCAATTTGACTTGAAAGTAGACATGAACTGCAACATATAATATATTTTGTCCTCATTTCCTTTGTGTGTGTGTACGCGACAAACGACAAACTATCTTCAACCTCGTGTCATCCCATTTCCTTTAGTCTAATCTAAGACACTTTACTCCTCCGACCAACCAGTCTCTGTCCTATTCCTGTTTCTTTGGATTGGATAGAGCAGTAAATTATTGTGTGGGGCCGTAAAACCCATCTCACGGTTAATTAAAAGGATCAACCAAAGTTTAAACAACAGCTCGTGTACTTTGTCGAGGATTTCGACTGGGATTTGTGACACAGCATAGGAGGAAAAGACAACCACCGTAGGACGTTACAGAACTAATTTCTTACTGTTTCCTTGAGAGGAGGTGGCGGCTCAAGAATAATATAAATTGAGGAAGAGATCTGTACGTTTAAATTGTGCTTAATTACTAATTTGTTTAGTATTTGAGGAAGTAGTCGTAGTAGTTTCTACCAGCGAAAGTTTTAACATGGGAGAGGATAGAGAGTTTTTTGAAAACAGTTGCTCTTACTTCCTCTCACGTCCATTTCAAATGAAATTGTAAAGGTTGACGACGAGGTTTGGGGTTTTAAGAGCTCTTCTGACGTGGTTGCAATTTCTATGTTACGAGCGTACTACTTTCATGAGCCACTTTTGTGGCTGAGTAAAGTACCTACCTGTGTTACTTGAGAGTGGAAAGGAGAGGGAATGATGCATTAATAAATAAAAATTACTTCTTTTTTCCTCTGCGGTGAGCGTGTTAATGAGCAACACACTCAAACTCAGGTGAAAGCTTTTCTTTATTTGTCTCTGCCAAAGGTCATTTACCGTCTACTAGTCAACCACCACTACGTTAGGAAATGGTGAGAGAATTCTCCAGCTTTAGAAATACTTTTATCAAAGTGGAACTCTTAATAAATGAGAGTCATTTCAATTAGTTCGTGTAGGACTTTAATTTCCACAATTTTAAGTACCTAAGCTTAAGCACATATTTCGTTTCTATCAAAATAGTCAAGAAGAAGTTAACAATAATTTTCAGCTGAAATATTAAAAAAAGTTTTGGAGATTATTTTCATGTATTAGTGTTCCATCTAATTGGAGATATACATGGTCGTTAGGTAACTCCCCCCCCCCTAAAATAAAACAAGGGGGTTGCCAGAATTCAAAAGAGATTCTTCTTTTGTAGATTACTGAGGATCTGAAAAGTATTGACATCTCACTTTTATCCAGATACCTCACCATATGGGAACAATATGTTATGAACCACCCGGGAAACATTTTGAATACCTTTCTCCAGCATTGACATTGCCATGATAACTTTGAAAATTGAGAACAATTTTGAGTATACTACAATATGTAAGTCTATGGTGTCTGGACTCTAGACTGAGACTTTGAGCTTAAGTTACTCAATTAAGTTTACATTTTCTGCCCAGTTGAGTTGTAAAGTATCAGATTTATTTCTCATAAGAAATGTGAACAAACAAATCCTCGTCGGAGAAGCCTAACAATAGGATTCCTGGTGGTTGGTTGGTCGCGAGGAATAAATTCCTTGAGATTTTAATCAATCGTAGACTGACCGTGTTTGGTTTGGAAGGGAGAGAGAAGGAACAATACATAGTATATTTTACATATAACAACCTTAGAGTCCCATATAACACCCACGTACTACTGGTCGCATATAATGGAAACCCAGTGAAAGTATATTTCGACCTGAATCAATAATACTTCTGAACCGAGCGTTTCTCTCCCTCGAGAGAGTTAAACAACTCAAACTAAACGAAACCAAGGAAAGCGGTTTCCTTATTTCCCCCTTGTTTGTTTTTCCCTCAGAAACTCATACGTACTTTTGATTTTTTTTTACACAAAAATAAACCTTTTCCATGAAGGTTTAATTCTCCCAGTGTGTATGTGATTGGACTGACGCGACAACATATTTGCCTTGGCATGCCAGATGCCGTGCCGTGCCTTTCGACTTGGCTTTCTCTGCTTTCTCTCATAGTTCAACTTTTACGGTCTAGACTAAACGCGTTTAGTCAGGTCTAAAGTCTATGTATGTCTATAGGAATGTATGGTGAAAGGTATTGGTGGTGAACTGTGTTTCTTGGGCCAGAGAGCTATGAAGTGGTAATAAAGTGTGACTCTGGGGTCCCTCTGGCTTTGTAAATCAACCCAAGTTGCTTTCGGTGATATAAGATAAAGAGGTTTCCTTTTTTTTCTCTTTCTTTCATCTATGTACGGGGTGTAGGAGCGTCTTAAAAATACAGAATGGGAAACACAAGAGTAAAAAGTGAACAGAACTGGTCTTCTAGAGAAGGAAAAAAATACTAAAACTTTGTAAAAAATTGTCCTGGGTACAAAAGTAAGAGGGAGTATTAGGTGATAAGACGGAGACAGACGTGGGAAAAGATCAATTTTTCTTCCTTTTACTTCTCCACTGCCAAACCACTTCCTTTCACGTCAATCCAATCGGGAGTCTATGGATTCAAGGTGTACTTTCTCACTCTCATTTTCCTCTCACCAAAAGTGTCATAAAAGTTTTCACAACTTTGATGGCAGAACAAATTGCTTTAGTCTGTGTCTCTAGATAAAACACACTAAATCATTCGTTTGTTAGGCAATGAAGGAATTCACCAATCAACACAGTTACAACTGACACCCCACTAACCGATATACATATATACATATATACTTCTCCTATTCTTCCCCCTGTCCGCGTAGTAATCGTCCTAATCATTGGGAAATTAACAGGAATATTGCAAATTACATTTTGGACAGGAGCCATTCATTCACTTTCCAAGAGTTAAAATTAGGATTTCTACGTTAATAAAGTTAACCTTAAGTTTCCCCCGGCAGACTTGTTTTTCGAAAACCATTTCCTAAGCATTAGTCAGGAAATACTTCCACGGCGCACTCCGTCCGGTGGTAAGTGTGATTACGTAGGCTACCCAAAACAGAATAAATTTGTTAAATAGTGTATTCACAGAATCGTAGCCACTTCCAAACGGCGGATTATTGATTGCTAGAGTTCGCCTGTTATACATATATTTGGATGATGAGTTATCCGTTACTAAAGTTAAGTTACATTGAGGCTTGTGTGTGAATAATGTTGAGATTTAAGAGAAATCCACAGACGTGAGAAATTCCCTCCCTCGAAGAGTTTTTATCGCATACCTTAAAATTTCCGCGAATGAAGCTTTCTAAAATCGGTCATTTCTTGGATAATGGTGATAATTTGTTTCAAAATTATACAGAAAGTATTTGGGTGTTAGGGCAGTTCCACATAAAGCTTAACGCGACTTTTCAATGGTATTCTTTTTAGAAAATAAGGTCTTCCAGAATATTTCTCCAGACCTGTGGTAGATTTTCCCTTCATCAATGTCTCTCAAGTCCCAAGATACGGATCTTTAATTACATGTCAATGTTGTTTTCGAGAGCTTCAAAGCAACACTACGGTGTGGCAATGAAAAAAACGCAGAATTGCAATAAATCTATCAGCCCTTGTAACCTACAGAGAAAGCCTTCAAAATCGGAGGAAGATTGACGAAGGTGGATGCCAATGCCATGTAGACCATGTTCCGTGCCTAACGGATGGTTCTATAGTTTTTATGTTCGTCAGCCTCAGCAGCTATCACTGGACTGTAAAGCCGGTTATGGTCGGACGTCCAATCGCTCAAGAGAATTGGATTGAAAATTGAACTACACTTTTTATTAATGCATATCATTTTTTAAACGGACACAAAAGTAGGGATATGTTTCCCATTCGTGTGCAGTATGTACGTTGCGTTGAGGCCGTACGTCCTAGAGCTCACTCCACTGGTCATTGTCTCTAGAGTTGAACAGAGGATTCTGACTGTGAGTGTCTGGTGAAAGTCTCAATATGACAAATTGTCCTAGATACGATTTTCTACTGGATTTGGACTATTCCAGACCAGGCTAAAATGACCCTCCCAGTACTTACTCTTCAACTGGAGGGTGTGTGAAAAAGTGGAGTGGAGGTGCAGATGGAGTTGGAGTGTGAAACGAACCTTATTACAGTATATTCCTATTCCTGGACAATATTGCTAGGCATACAAGGAAACCACGTTTCATGTCAATACTTCAAACAAAATCTGAAATATTACAATAGTGAGAATATATTACTGTACTGGATAATTTTTAGTTTATCAGCAGATAAAACTTTGATACACTGACTACTATTTCATCTATTTTTTCTCGCCCATGACGATTCTTCTCATGACGCATTCTACTGGAAACTCCACAAGGCAGCCAAAGGATTATTGTTAGAATCAGAATTAGAATACTCTTTTGTTCCTGGATTAAACATTCGTATTCATTGTAATAAATTTATCCCGCATCCCGCATGATCTGAGTTTTACATGTGAAGTGGTTTCCCCGCTGGACTTATATTTTGAACAGTATTACTACTCAGTATTTCTATAGTGGTATTGTCCCATGGATGTTATGATGCTGGACATGACCAGTACCCCTCGTCGTAGTGAATCCTTAACGTTGTATGACGTCTAGGAAGGAGTAAGTGAGAAAAGTAGTATAAGTTTGAACTTTGTGTACAGTTGAAAAGAGTTCAAGTCGTTGGAGTTACTGTGTTGGAGCTGCAGCCGTAGCCACCGCCAAGACAAGGACTCAACCAGTTGTTGAGTTGGTTGGGCCCAAGGATTTTGTGGCTCTGGGTGGAAATGATTTACGGATTCGATACCGTGTCTCGTCCACTCCAGTTGTGTCCGAGACCACTCCACCCGCCTCGTCCACTCTCAGCGGCAACCCAAACTCTGGAGAAGATCTTTCCATTCAATTGACTCTCCTCGGAGAAGATGGAGATGAAAGTTGGGTGGCCACGCAGAAACTACAACCTCCGATCTACCAACCTCTCAAGCCATCTTGGCAAGAGGTAACCATTTCATCCAGACCAACCTTACCTCATAACCATCACCACAACAGACCCTGTGGTCCGATAAGTGAATTCTTACCAGACCCGAAAACCTTATTCAGTCACAGTCACTCCATGGGAAACATTACATCCACGTGTTAGCGTCTCAGGAGAAAGTCACTCTTATTTACACATGTTAGCGTTCCAGGAGAAAGTCACTCTTCTTTATAAATGTTAGCGTCCAAGACGAAAAGCAGTTGCATTTACACATGTATTCCAGTCCATAGTGTAGATTTTGTCATTCGTCAAATGCATACAGCCACATTGATTTTTACAATACCTCCTCATAGTAATGTTACTCCAACTCTATTGGATTATTCGTAGAGCGGATTAAAACTAATGTACTTCATTTGTGAAGAGCATTCTATTGGCCGAAACCTTGCAGAAGTTGATCCGACCATATCTGCCTTTCAAAGTGAAAACCTCATTACGCACATTTTCACTACTTTAAAGGAAACTGTTAATATCATTTAATGTACTAACTCTAAAAATGCAATGGAGCGAAGTTTACGGCACTCGAATTATCAAATTCTCGAATTTCAAGGCAGCTTATAAATTAATGCTACAAAGTTGGAGTAGAATGGAGAAATTGTAAAATGTCAATCCAAAGGCCTAGATCGACCGCCCGCTTATCATCTAGAAATGGCTACCCTATAAATACTATGATTTTATATATTATGACGTTAACACAAGACTTGCTTGCGTTAGTTACTTAGTCTGAGAACCGTGTCTCCGAAACGAACACAGAAACCGAAGAACCAAAAACTCCATTCTCTTTACATCATTTTTCTTTTATGAGTTTTTTTCTAGTCTTAGTCTTGGTGAGCTGGTCCAGCAATGTTAGTCTCCTACTTTGACATTCACATCCTTCCCCGTGCCATAGGTCGTCCCGTACATTAGCTCCACGTATTTATATTCCTTATTGATGAGAATATGAAATTGTATTTCTCATGGATGAAGAGATGACATAAATAGTATGAGAAGGACAGGGTAGTGCAGTGGATTGGTGCTCGTACAGTTATTATTAGATAAATATCTCATAAGCCATCTCTCTTTAGGAGAGTCGTAACATAAGAACCAAGTACAAAAAGATCTTGCCCATGCATGAACACATGTTTGAGATACGGGGCGTAATTGAATTGAAGTATCATAAGCCTGCGGCCTTCACATGAAGAAAAGAAGGAATCTCCTTCACTACTAGACTTGTAGAATATGTTACCCGGGTATTTCTTCATACACGGATTTTTCTTTTGACTTTCTCCATAGCCAAGTAAAAGTTCTTTTCCCTCGTCGTCCCTGTCTGCCTTCATGTTCACATTAGTGGAGTGTGGACGGCTTGATTTCACACTCATTCGCCCCATTTGATTTTGTCCTTCATACCAAGGAAGGATCTCTACCAATGTCCCAATCTCTCGTCTATTCCGTTTTTGCATGACAAAATTCAATTGAATTGCATCTGATGAAGGCAGAGAAAAAAAGAGAGAAGAGAAAGAAGCTTTTGCCATTTGTACTATGCACATACAAATTTCACCATCCACCAAGACATCATTAGCAGTCTGGGAGATGACTCAGGATTTCTCAAAGACAGAGATTTAGTAATGTACCGGGTATAGAAGAACACCTAGATTTTACATAAGGACTTTCCTATGAACACTGTGGAAAATTGCTGGAGGGAAAACAGTTTTGCCAACACTCTTTTTCAGATTTCCATGCTCTTCCAATTCAATTCTATCTATGTTACTTACGGCTCTTATAGCCCAAAAACATGGAGAATGCAAAGCAGACACACAAAGTGTCTGTCTCGGTGGTTTTCATCCCACGATAATTTAGTATTTAAACCTCTTTTCCCTCTAAAGGGTTCACCAAAACGCTTTTGCTTTTATTAAGATTGATCCCGGAGGGTATGAATGTTTTACGTTTACGACTACATAAGGGACCATGTATCTTATTTACTCAAAACTGAATGAATGACTCGACTAGGTGACTAGGAAAGGAATCACATTGCAATGCATTTCCATGGAGTTTGATCAGAATTAATGCAAAATGCAACTTCTAGTCTACGTGTGTAAGAATTATCTCCCCGTGCATCATCCCATCACTTTAAAGTGTGCGTAGGATTTTAATTACATGGAGTGGATGTATGGCATCCATGTTTGCCTGGCTAGGACAACATGCATGTTTTTATCGAATGAATCCGTAATTTCATGTTCAGGTTACTAGTTTTTCTTCGTATGTTTCTGTTTTGGATTGCATTTTTTTCCATAATACCAGCCGCTTTCACCCACAAAGCATGCCTGCTTTATTATTATCCGTCCATATGTTCCGGTTCTGCTTGTAAAATATGATTTATGAGGCGAGACTAAAGCAAGACAACCCCGGAGCACTCTTTGTATTCAAGGATTGGAAACTCTTTTTCGGAAGCCATTTCTGTATCATTCCGTGAATTTTTCAATTACTATAATTAGGTTACATGGTTTGGGTGCTCTGCAGCCTGCATGCATGCTTTGAATGGAGCTATAATGTTAGGTCGTTCTGCTCTCTTTATTGAGAGAATGGGGTTTAGAAGTGCGGGTACTAGGAAACAACGAGTTGTTCGCATGAAATCCTCCGACCAGAAACCCTGATGCACGCACGAAATAGGGGGTCGTACCCCCCAAACATACATAAACACACACCTTACTGTTAGAGACAAAACTTTGAGTCCAAAACTTTGATGACAGCTACATCACCGTACGGTCATGTCCGAGTACCCCGCCCGGGTTCGATTTTGCTAAATATTTTAGCACATTCTTGAGAAAAAATATTGCAACATGAAACCTCAATCCGTCCAGTCAGTGCAAGGTGGTCGCGGATGGTAGATCCTACCACAGATAGGGATACATATCGTAGGGGTGACCAAGGAGGTTAAACAAATCAACCAAATTGATCTAATAATAAAGGAATTTCATCGATTTGTTTAGCCGTCTTGGGGGTGACCATGGCACGGAAATATGTAATGGCGATAGTCATATGCAATTTCAGGATTCCATCTCGAAATTGGATGAGAATATTCATACGTAATAAAGATAATTAGATGTAAGTCATATGTGAAGGTCAGAAATGTAGCAATCGTTAAAAAAATGAAGTCAATAAATTGTAGTAACCTCGGTGGACAAATATGGAGCAAAGTTATCGAATCTGAATATGGAAGCATGTGTCGATCTCTTTGAGCACATTAGGATTACAGTTAAGGCGTCTGGCTAAATGTTCGAATACCCAATATCCGGCTGATTTTCCTTCATGTAACGTGGTAATGCTTTAAAGAATCTTTGGGACCACCAAATTTTGAGGTGGAAATTTCACCAACTTTGTTCAAGCGTTAGGGCACAACAAACAACCGCATTTTGTTTTGTTATTGACCCCCTCATGAAAGTACGTATTGGAAGTGTTGGATTTATTCTGAGTAATGTGTTGACTGGTTTCCAGGTTCATTTCGAGTGCGGGTTGATCGTCCGCGGCGGGTATTATAACATCCGGTTGATTGAAGGGAGTGAACCAGGGAATGACTATGATTACCGGTCCACAAGGACAGTGGTGGAGAGAAGAGTTGATATTTTATCGAATTTAACGATTCTAGTGTCGTACCCAACGATTGTTTTCGAAGTGCCGCATCGACTTGAAACTTACACAACATCTGTACCTGTTTCCATCGGACTCACCGGGAGTTTATGTAAACCGAAACTACCTTTACCTACCACTCGTCTCGTTCTCACTATTTGTAAGGAACCTGACGGGAAAGAATGTTTTCGTGATTTTGCAACGATTCTTGACGAACCACTCCGTCGTCTTGAGGTAACTTTCCAATTTATCCTCTTTTCAGCCTTCCTTCTCACCCCAACTTTTCTTCTGGCACGAGAAAAAATATATTATCCATACATACACATAGCTTATTTATGTAATGTAAGACGGGTACAAGATGGTACATGGAGTATCCCGTTAGTCGGATTTAAATAATGGAGAAAGTTTTTATCGAGATTACAATCACGAACCCGTTACATTCACTTATTAATTCCAAGGGAATAATTTTCTTGGCGGATCTACCATTGTAGTATGTATTACCGTACTAACTAGTGTTGGCCTCGAGCTTCTCTGACTAGCAGAAAGGAAAGGCTAGTCATGCATGCTGGGAAAGAAATTTCTTGTACATGTTCCCTCACATTTACATTTGCAAGTTAATCAAGGGATCTTGCTGTGAAAAATGACCTTTGAGAGTATTTTTAATTGGCTAGAGTGAGAGCAAATTATGGTCGTAAGATGATAGTAAGCTCAATTTCTTTTGTGAAAATGTGGATAGAGTGAATTTCTACAGTCAACTTTCAAAACCGTGTAGACATTGTAATAAATTCATAAAACCATATAATAAACGATGTTATCAATTGAGAAAATCATTTCCTTACTCATAACATGTGAACTATTAGGTAGATGGGTATTTTGGGATAATACATTATAACATGGAAGTTTAAAGGCTGTGGAATGAAATATGTATTCTGAACAAACTCAAGTTCCCTTGAATTCCAAAGTCAATCCTTTCCATTGGAGTTTTCACATGATGGGGTCTGACTTTGGGCCAGAAATACGAATGCTCGTCACGTACTCCATGGAGAGAAATCCTTTTCTAAGGTTTCGTAACATTTCGTTTATTACGGGAAAGAGAAGTGCGACACGACACATTAGTTAGTGTAAGAACTCACATACTCTGACTATAACAGTTCGCTATATTTTATTCCGTCAACATATCCTTGTCCTCTCAAACATTATTCTTACTATAATAAGAAACTTTATTTGCAGCTAGGCTACTACTATATTCGTCCTCATTTCCTTTGTAGTAATTATCAGTTAGGAGACTATATATTATGAGCATGAAATATTTTTCATAATTAAGCGGAGTTTGGCTGAAACGTCATATGCAGGGTGATCTAAAACCTACTGTTGTCCCTTGCGGCCCTACTAGGGGTAGTCTAGAAAACTCGAATGTGCATTTTGTAGAGAATCATCTAGAGGATCTATCTGATTTTGGATATTTGCAGCGCACAGCGCTTTTCGCTAATTTTAAAAGCAAAATGAGTTGTTTCATAGTTTGGCACAAACGTCACCGGAAATAATTTTCTCAACAAAATGAATTTCACATCGGATTACCACAATTTTCATTGATTTTATTTTACATATTTATTTAGGCAATCCTAACACGACTTTCCAAGGACGTGTCATCCTCATTAGTAAACGACAAGTAGGCGGCGATCACGTTAGAAATTAATTAGTAGCATAGATAGATATATAGTACCTTTCATTATTCGGTCAAACTTTCAGGATTAACTGTTGTAAACAAGCGGACCATAATTAATGAGTTTAATGAGTAATAAAATTAAATCACGTAATGTTTCTCAAAATTGGAGACGACCATCGATTTTGTTACGATAAACCAAGCAGGGCTGATAATCGTAATCCGAATCCAAAAATAATTGATATTTTAAATCAAATTAAAATTTAAATTTAAAATAATCTGAATTCGATAATTGGAATCCTAGTTCTCAGATAAACGGAGTACAAATTTGAATTATGTTTTCTGATTCCGATTCCAGCTCGCCATCGATTGAGAGTGATTCAAAAACAATTGAAATATATTAATACAAGCATGGGAGTTTACGGTGTGGCAAAGAGCAAAATCAACGAGAGCCGTTGTGCAGAAAATTGACTTTGCTGAGTCCACCTTATTTAAGTCGTTTTCAGTTTCGCCTTCACAAAGGTATATTATTAACTCACTGTCACCAAAGTTTCAACCTCCACATTGAAACCTCTGAATTTGTAAAAAGCCTGTAGTTTACATTACATGGAATTTTTATTATCCAATGGAATTCAACCTTCGAGTGAGAGTCTATAGCATGGCCTTCCATCAGAATTTGGAGTAATTAAAGAGCAGACATTAGTATTTGAACAAATATTTTCTAGCTTTCCGAACACGACTACTGTGTATATGGTATTCTTTTTGGCTGTAATTAAGTAGCAGTATGAAGTATAAAGTGGTATAGTTTGAAAAGCGAACGTCAAAATTGAATTATGAACACAAAGAAAAACTATTGTATTTTTCTATTCATCAGAGAGAGGGCGAAGTAACCGTGATGATTGACTGCCATTTGTGGTCTAGAAACGCCTCCTACACAGTACAAATTCAGGAGAAGTCATCAATTAGAAATGTTATTGCCACCAGCCAACCTATCAAGTGAGTCTCACGGAAAATCAATATACTATGCCTATTTTTATGGAAAAATATTTTTAGTGTGCGGGTGGATTTATTGATGACGATGACGATGATAACGCAGCAAATATTTTGTACGAAGTGAGCTGTAACGTTACTACTGAGTCGAACATGGGGCTAGGACTAGCTAGTTTACGAATTATTTAAAAATCCCTAAAACGTTGGAACAATAATTTAAGTCTTGTCTTGAAACATTAGATTCCTCTCAAACGATTTTGTACACCCAACTTTCATTTGCTTTCCCCACGTCAAAAATGTGTTCGAGTAAATCCAATATTAAAGACGGATGAGTTAAGTTTGATTAATTCTTCCTGCTTCCCTCTCAGAACATTTAATTCCGGAAATGAAGTTTGTACGTGGACGTGTACAAGTCATGACTGACTGTTGCGTTTAAATCCACCCTTTTAAAAGTATGCATCAATAAATCGATTATACTATTAAACTACTACTCGTACTCCCGTCCAGAAAGTTCATAGAGGTGAATATTAATTCACAGCAATGAGGTTTGGTCGGAGGATATGATAGTCTGACTGCTTCCTTGCTACGTGTATTGATTGCTTTTGTTAAAGAAAATTCAGAAAGGAACGTTGCCTTTGGTGGTGGCTGTCAGGATTATCGTGTTCTGTTGTCAAATAATGTTTAGGGAAAAGGCTGAGACGTAAAGAGGTATTCTTCCGTTTTGTACATACAAAGATTAGTTTTGTAGCTAACTAAAATGTCTAAGACGGA
This sequence comes from Protaphorura glebata, assembly GCA_034694305.1. Classification (NCBI taxonomy): domain Eukaryota; kingdom Metazoa; phylum Arthropoda; class Collembola; order Poduromorpha; family Onychiuridae; genus Protaphorura; species Protaphorura glebata. The sequence goes on from JAQFYE010000051.1 coordinate 48,629, forward strand.
GAGAAGGGGTTGAATGAATGTCTGCTTTCTTGAGTTTAATTACATAGACTCGACTCGACTCCTAAAGTTAGGTTTTAAACATTTTGTACTTTTTGTATTTACTAGTAGATTTGCTTTCTAACTCTGATAGGGTTGACTGGAGCCCAGGATTTGCCATCAACTTTAACAGTAGAAAGTCTATAATTCCATGTCGAGACAGCGTTCAAGCTGTTGTTTCCTACCCACCGTGTATTCTACCCGGGAAGGATAAAATTCGGGTTTATGGTTATGAAAGTCTACCAGTCCCTTCATTCCTAGCACCGAAGCGATTCAATTACATCAGTGAAAAACAAATCCTTCCGAACGAACAACGCATCACGTTTCCTTGCAGTATGTTTCCTCAAAGGTGAGTTCAATTCCACTTTCCACGACACCAAAAACTCTCCACATTCCGGCATTTCCACCCAATTCTCAATCTCTCCCTGTACTTTTGTCCTCTCAGAATTTTCTCTGTACTCTACAAGACATTAAATAAATAGTCCGTCCTTCTCCGTTCGTTCGCCACCAGACCAAATTAAATAAAGTAACAATAATATTATAGTAGTAGTAGCATGACCATTCGTCTGTCCTACGGCTGACCAAGATACTACAAATCTAACATCCATCCTTCGTAGTATTGTCTTACAGGGTGCCCCAAACTTCTACAAACAACTACTATAAAAAAATTAGCGAGTGAACTCAGTATTTTCTTTTGAAACCTGGGAGCAAAGTACTTTTTCCATTACTCCAGACGGAACAAAAAAAGTCGGAAATGCCCATTTATGGGCACTATTCCAGTCGAAATTTTAATAACGGAATTGCCGACCTGGGATTTCATCGGAGATTTTCCGTGGTAGAAGTAAAATGGCAATAGTAGTAGAAATGGACTGGGTTTCTCCGTCTTCTAAATATTTTTAGTCCTGAACTAGATGCCCGACTCTTAAATAATTTATTTGGAAAGTAGAAATTTCATAAATTGTGTGCCATTAATCGAAATAATTTTCTGTTTCCTTGACCCGCTCTGAAACTTTTAATTTTTTCTGCGGAAGCGAAGCAACTTTACTCAAACTGCATTGTCAATTATGAAACACCATGTATAACATGTATGTACTTTCACCAATCTCTTTTGTTCGACTTATCCACGCGTCATTCCCTTTCACTATAAGGACTTGGGAGCATTAGAACAAACAATACTCAACCGGGACTAGAAATCCTAGATTTTATTTGGTTTTGGCAAACCAAAAATAAATTAGAACCTAATTATACTCCCTTTGTATTATTTGCACGTATGTGCGTAACGTAGCGAAACATGATTTGTCCTTCCTTCCACATGACCAAATCATAATTCCAATTCATGGAGCACACAGCAAGAGTCACACAAAACAAACTGAAGTGAAGGAGAGAGAAATAAAATACAATTTCATAGGCGAAGTACCGTCAATTTCCTTTGCTTGTTTATAAATCATTGAAGTCTAACCACCATCGGGTTCACTTCAACTCGTACTGGTACTGGTATTTGTACTCAGAGCTAGGAGTACAGTGGATTCATATTTACATGATATAAATAACGTCTACTTATTTGACACTTGTCCTGGGACATGAACCGAGAGACTTTCCAAATTCCGTTGCCTTTCCACTTCCATTATTGTAGTCGAGTTCTCGAGTGTTTGCCTCCACATCCACATCCAGATCTACAATCTACAGGGTGTGAATGAGATTGTCAAAACCATATTTTGTCGAATGTTCAGGACTGTATTAAGTGCTAAAGAGTGAGAGAAAACTCAACGTAGGTTAGGAATTCGTATTGGAATACGTACTTTCACCACGTATTTATTTGGGACGGACGCGTACAACGAACGACAGAGTCAGTTGTACACCAGGGGGATGTTGAATTGAATTGAATTGGATGTAATTGAATGAAACGATTTGGTGGTGGTTGTGGGGGATAAAGTACATGTCTGATTCATATGAAATGTTGTATGTTGTTATGTGTGTTAGATTTTCACGCTACTGTTTCCAGTACATCAACACAGCTGAGGATGACAGTGTGGCCATCGTCGTGGAAAATTGCATTCCAACTTTTACTCAAGACACGTTTTCAGGTAAAGGTATGGGAGTATTATTATATGGGGTAGAGAAGAGTGGAAAACCACTACTGGGTAGCCAGAAACTCAGGGACTGGGCCTTGATTTCATTTCATTCCTTTTTCTCCCAACTTCCATTCCATGGCTTCATAAAGTACTTCCTCGACGACGCTGACATAATCTAATTAGCTCCAGCTAATTACAATCCATTCAAGGCTGTCAGGCAAAAAAAAAAGAAAGAACTGACTGTTCTCTTCATTTCCTTGTGCTTCCTTCGGTTGACTGACTTAAAAAACCCATTTTTTAGTAATGATGATGAATTCATTTTTATTTCATGCCTGGCTTCTTCCCCCCACCCACCCGGACACACACACATACACACACTTTTTTATGTGAAATCTCTCTTTCTGTTTTTTTGTATATGAAGATGGTGGTTGGGGTTCTTGGAGTTCATGGAGTCCATGTTCAGCGACTTGTGGAACAGAAGGAAAACGGTTTCGCTACCGGTTTTGTGACTCTCCTTCTCCGTCTTTCGGTGCTAACGTTTGCCAAGTAATCATCATTTTCATCTAGTCTGACGACGATGACGATACTGACTACTACTACTGTACTACCTCACATTATTATTACTGAATTTCATGCACACGTCTCTTTCCTTTTCCCCTACCATTCCAAATCACAATTGGACCAAAAGGAGGTAGAAAAGGCATAAGAAGCTGGAGTAGGAATGAGGATCGAGGGAAAATGTCTCATTTCCTTCCAAGCCTTCCTGGGTTTGCGTGCGATGCGATACTTACGTTAACTTCTAAATGGCAGGGAATACAAAATACAATGTAGGGAATGGTAGGACTAGGACCCTCACATTTATTTACGATGTGACTTTCTCTCCGTCCTCCGAGTCAAGTGGGTTTTGCCCCATTTGAATTTTCTTCCCTTTTGTCCCTGTGTGTGTGTCGTACTGTATTTTGCATTTACAAATAGAGGAACGCCATAGTACACAGCATTCCGTTATATTAAATAGCCCCTTCCCTTTGCTCCTCAGGAAAGAAAGGGAGAGAATGGAATGTGAAAGTCTATCTATTTCAATGCTATGACATGCCCTAGCACCCCGAGCTAACTTTCCTAGTATTTCTAACCCTTCAATCGGACCATGATCTCGTACGTGAGAACGGTTCCATGGGCACACATTATTTTTCCCTCAAACCGTCTAAAGTCGTCTTCGCCGGCACGGCATATCGTAACTATGCTTTCACATACAAGAAGAACGTGCTTGGAGAGATGGACGGAGGTTGACGGTTGAGTTGAGTTGACTTTCACATTTCATTCATTCTCGGAATACATATAGAGCAGAGGAGAGCATACAGAGCTTCTTGAGTCTATATGGCTATAGAATTCATTTTCCGAGGACTCGACCGAGGAGAAAACCTGACCTAACAAGAAGAAAATATTTGCATTGGATAGTAGTCAGAAAGTAGAAGTAGTCATGACATGAAAAAAACAGAATAAATGAGACTTCATAACACACACAAGTACTTACGTACTTCTATGGCATTTCATAGGTCGGAGAAAGCAAACTTTCTCCTTTCACCATTCCCTTTCCAATGGGTTTGTTTTTATAGTGTGTGTGTGTGGAAGAGGGATCTGATTTTTTTTTATCGTTCTTATATTCTACTCTTGGTCTCCACAAATGTTTCCTTCTTCTTGGAAACTGTTTATGAGAACTCTTCGTCATTTAAAAATGTTTACTTGGTAGATATTTGCAACTTGTGTATAGGATTTTGTAATTCGTATGAATCACTGAAAACACCAAAACGAGTGTAGGCGTACTTGCGAACGATAAAAATTCCAATAAGAACTGGTAACGCGTAGTAGTTATGTGCCTTACTTCCACCATTTAGGAAATGAAAGTAATCAGAATATACACGAATGAAAGACAAGACACAATAGGTCAAATATTCATCCGTCGAACTGGAAGCCCAGGCTGCAAGTTAGTGGAAGTATGCTATTTTCAAATCGACGATGTAAAACCATATCGTAACACGAACGCTCAATCCTTTAAAATCTACTCAACATCATTTGCTCGTAGGGTGTCGTTAAATATCATCGTCTACTTTTTGGTTTTTCATTTTGAATAGGAAAAGTAACCCTAGGAGAAGGAAAAACTCTGGTGGAGTAAAACCACTTTAAAATAACTACCACACTTGTCTACCCGAGATATATAATCCCCAGCACAACGAGACAACATGGACTGACAATTTGATTTTTTAATTTGGACAGATGTTAGATCTAATTTGCTGAGATTTCATCAAGAAGAGGAGCTAGGGGCAGATTGAAAATAAAGAAGAGTGACAAGATTGTGTGTTTACCTTGTAGCAGCTCTTATTTGATTCCTTTAGGGTAACTTTATAGAGGAAGACGGATGCAATAAATTGCCAGAGTGCCCTAGCGAAATGTCAATTCCAATGATGACGGGGATGGGAGACGATGATGAGACGAGTGAAGAGGACGAAGAGGATGAGCGAAAGAATAAAATAAGACTTACAACCCGTTTACAATTTCTGAATGGAAATGTGAGGTCCACGCCTGGTTGTGAATGCGGGTGTCTTTTGTATGACTTAGTCCCTGGATTCAATTATTCTTTGTCCGTCGCTCTATCCTCTAACCAGTCGTCATGTGCGGATGAAGATGAAGAAGAACATCACAATCTCAAATGGGTTTTACATGTACGTGTGTTTCTCTAAATTTCTCCATCCATCCATCTCTTCTATCACAACTTTCAATTCATCCATGCCAAAGGGTTCATAATCATAATCATGTATATAAGTACTTTAATCACAGCAAGCACCAGGCGGAGCAAAATATACAAGGAAATGAAATGGAATAATATTATTGTGTCACAATCATACCTCTTCGTTCATTCTCTGTCCAAACTTAACTACAGACAGAGTCCATATTCTTAGGAGACAACAGCATCCTTGCTAAATCACTATCCCTCCCTCAAACTTCATAATTATTTCTGTTCTCCACTTTAATGATGACAGACAATTTATTCTTCCATGCGATGAAAATTCATTATGTGTAGAGTTTGATAAGGAAATTCACCCCGGTCGGTATGGCATGGTCCTAACCCTAGAGTATTAAGTTTTGCAACCGAGTCTGTTCGTTCGTTTCGTCCCGAAAACAATTTCTTCCTCTGTCCGTTCGACTTTCACCATCAATAAATACGTGCACAATCCAATTAAAGGCGACGGTTGAGTGGACGTACAGAGTGTAGGAATTATCCTTACTCATGGTTTCTTTAACACATTGTCCTCTTAACATACTGTTTTCCAATTTCATTCATTTGAGTAAACTAAAGTGTGTGAAGAGAAGGATGGTAGGTTGCATAAGTTGAATTGAAGTTATTTTAACAATCCTCTCCTTTGTTCATGTCCAATGCGTTACAGGCGAGTGGGAATGAGAACCGAATTCGGTTCATGATCGTTCAGGTGGACGTCCAGTGCGTGACACTAAGTTTTCGGGATGGGAACACGACTGACTCCAATTTGTTGGAAGTGATCACAATGTCAACTGAATCTTCTTCAGTGGCAGGAGGAGCAGTAGCAGGTGGGGGAAGAAGTACGAGTCGAAATGGTGGAATTGTTCAGTCCATTGAATCCACTGGGGCATCATTATCCATTGCGGCCTCCGAGTCAAGTCAAAACTGTCTGACTCCTTTTGTCTATTTCATTGCGTCTTATCACATTGTTCCGGGCTCAAACACTCCTCCGCAAGGTATGAACTTCCCTCCTGAGTCTTCTCTCAAAGACTCAACTTCTCACAAGGGGCCAAAGACATAAGGACGACGACGACGACGACGACGACGATACATTACAGACAACAGACGACTCAGTTTATTTTATTTGTTGTCTTCTTCCCCTTCCCACTCACTAGACTACATATATTCTCACTAACTGCATTTATATAATTCCTCTCAAAAGACATCTCTTCCAATGCAATTGCTCTCACGAGGGAACCGCTTTGTCCACTTTCACTGAATTATTAAATGTCTGTTTGGAATGTAAGACTTTCATTGAAAGAAAGTATAAGAAATTGTACAAGGCATTGTCGAGCTGGCACAATAAATAAGACTTGGCAGAAATTCAAGTTATCTGAAAGCAGACGATGCGATGGTAATTGGATGCATGAGAACTACGAAACCTTATTACAGATGAGCCCGCAAATTTTTTGGCTACCTTAGCGTTCCCGATTAGAAGTTCCCTTGTAAACATATATTATTTGTTTTTATGAATCCCCACCAGCTGAGTATTATTTTATTGTCAAGAGAAAGTACAAGTATATAAAATAAAGAGAAGCAAGGTGAGCTTTGTTAGCTCTGAACCTCATTAGCCACACAGTGGCAATAAAACAGAAAGGAATCATTCCTTGGGTCCAGGATTCGATTGAATTTCATTTTCTCCCTTTCTTTTCTTATAGAATACAAGAAAGCATCCCTATTCGAGTGGAATTCGTACGAGTTCTGGACATTTATTTTCCTCAAATTCATCCTCACATTCTTCATTTTGATTGTCCTCTGTTCAACGTTCGGGGGATGTGCGACAAAGGTGTACCGAAAATACAAGTACAAAGAATTGAAGTGGGGGGAATGTGACGAGGATGAAATAATTGGGCTGGGGTATTCACGAGACTCTTCAAACCACCACCATGATCACGACCACCACCAACATTTAGACAACATTTGTCTAACCGACCCAACCACGACAGCCTCCAGAAACACTTCCATCACTCTCATGTCATTTGACTACGCTTACTGGAAACAAATGCAAATCCTAAGACTGAAATACTTTCTGCTAAGGCCTAGAGTGATGAATCAACAGTGTGCCCGAGTCCGGTCTTTCCCAACTTCCCCCACTCGAGGTGGAATCAAAACAAAGAAGAAGACTACTGGAATTCAGAAAAATCCAGTCACTGGTATTTCTAGCAAGTCAGAGTCAAACTTGAACCAAATCATGGAACTGGAACTGGAACGACGACAACCTGGAAATTCCGAGAGACATGTTATAAAGAAGAAGGAGGAGAATTTGAGTGATGGTGGTGAAGAAAGGACAAAAGTTGTGGTTCGAGGCCTTAGTAATTGTGAGTGCATTTATAGGATGAGTGAGAAGTTGACAATGGAAAGAGGTGGAGGACGGCGGAGTCAACAATCCTTTAAGTACACGCCGTCGCCGCCACGGACCAAGACTTCCTCTACGACGACTAATAAGTGGAGGAGGAAGGATGATGAAAATAATGTGAAATTCCTTAAGGAAAAGGAAAATTTGCTGAAGCGGAAGGAGAGTGAGAATAAACGAAGGAAAAGGAAGGAAGAGGATGGACATGACGAGGAAAAGGAGAAAGGCTGTGAAAGTGGAAGTGAAAGTTCTGGTGGAAATCACATCCGTCGTGGGTTGATGAGTGAGAAGGAGAATTTGAGGAAATCACAGACTTCTTTGGGTGACGGAAGGACCAAGACGACCCGTTCTTTGACACGCCTCTCAACCATTAGTCCATCACCTTTCGACGTGGAACGGGATGACTTTGATGGGGACCTTGACTTCGAAATGGACTACTATGACTACAATGTCCTCAACTCAGGTCACATTCCAGGCTCTTTCTTAGGTTTAGAACCAGCCTTTGTTCTCTGGAACTCGGAAATGTACCCAGACGACCATCCGAGTCAACCTCATGATCATCACCATAATCCCTTCCCAGATGAGAGTGAAAGCATTGAGATGGAAACCACGACGACGACAAGTCCGAGTACAAGCGCAAGTATGGCTGGACTTTTACATCCAAGAATAGCACCACAACTTAGAAAGCACCCGTACAATCACCAACACCAACATTTCATCACAAAAGAAACTTCCCTTGACACTCTCAAATTCGTAGACGAGGAGGACGATGTGGACTTTGAAGACGATGATGCGGCCACACATGTCTCAGACTCAATTTTTGATAATGAAAATGAAAACGAGCCATTGGCGTTGCCATATACCAACAACCACAACCATAATCCTACTACTACTACGACTACTAATTAAACTTGGCCTACCCTCAACTTTTTAATAATCCTCCCCTCCTCACTCAAATAAACCAAATTTCCTTCCTTCCTGTCTCACGGACTAGACTACGGTATGGAATCCCAGAGCCTTCAAATTACTCAGCACTCGACTCCTCGTGTGACACAAAATTGAGAGTTGACATTTGACAGTTGTGCAAATCAGCTTTCAAGGATATGACGTGGACATGGAATGAATAGCAACTGTACTTCCACTAATTATGAATATAGTAAACTTGAGTGGAACATGGTACACGCCATACACGTCTTCTTCAAAGTGTTGCTGTGCAATGTCAGCATTTTTGTATTTATGTAAATCAACGCATGCATTAAATAGGGAACATGATGTTTTAGAGATACAGTAACATGTACAGTACAGTTATACGTATACATTGACATACACAAGTTGTGTTGTTTAGTGCTACTACCCGTCTAATTGACATCAATACAATAGGTGCACACCACCAACTCACGATTGTTTCGTACCTCAAAAATCAATAAATCTAAATTACTAAAAGAGTACCATTACAATATTTTAAAATACTAATTTCTTTGTTTCCGCGAATGAGCCCTTAGTTTTCTTTCTGTAGGATGAGTCATTTGAGCTTGGCCCCAGAAAACTCGGAATTAAGTTATATGTAGAGGCAACTGGACATTCATTTCTTATTGGACTTGTAACAATACAGTGTACAATGTATAATGTCAGAATTTCATCGTAAGCAATGGCATTTCACTTGGAAATCATGCAGCTCAGCCAGGACTAGGGTACGTTTCCTTCGCCAGTGTAAGGAAGTTTATAAGGCAGTACAAAACTGTGCGTTTTCGAAATACACTGGGATTATAAAGGTTTTTTTTTAACCACAAAAGTAAATCTGGAATAGTTACTCATACCCTCTCAACTTGACCACCGGTCAGTGGTATTACGCAATATTAAATTAATTTGTTAAAAGTCACCCTATTATAAAGGAAAAATTGGTTTGTAATCAGTTACAATTATAGTTTATAGGAAATCCGGTATTACATTTTACTCCTGTAATGTGGAACCAAAACTTCCAATCTTATTAATGTACAGCAAGAACGTAAGCACCGCTGGAAATTCTTGGGTTTGATTGCTCATAGATTTTTGACATTAAAAATGAAAAATGACTTAATGCTTAGTTTCCAAAATATATTTCTAGTTTAGGACACCGCACAAACTCCTCGTAAACTTAGTAATTGCCTTTGCTTGACTTTATCAATCGCTTTGTGTAGAAGTGAATTGGAATAGTGAAATGTGGAATAGGTATAGTTAAATTCATTTTATATTACAAAGTAATTATAGGTAGATCCAATGGCACAGGGCCGACAAAGGTCGCAGGGAATTGGCCTTTTGATCCACTAATTTCTCCATAGAGCCAATCATCATTGATTCTGCCCAATATTGCGACGACGTCATCCGTCTAGATGATAAAGACGAAGAAAATTAATTCCAATTTTTGTATTGGCTTAGCCAAAATTGATGCCAAAATTAGATATAAAATTTTAATTAATATTCACCTGAAGATTCAGGTCACTCTCAGTCTCCGCAGTGAACGGGTATAAGACGTTCGCGTAGTGATAAGCGTAAGTAGGTTCGACTTGACTGGTCAGTTCAGGAACTTGTTGGAATTCTTGCTCTTCTGGTAAAGGAACTACGACGTTAACATAATTTGTTGGGAACATGCCCTCGATGCCGCCACAAACTCCAAAGAGCCAACTATCATCAATTTTTTTTGTCAAATAGACCAAGTCTCCAATCTAAAAAAGAAAAGAGAACCGAAATGAGCATTCTGTAATGTTTTTTAAAAATACTTACGTATGTGTACAGCAGCATTGAGTTGTGAAAGTTGAAGAAATAATCCGCTCGCGTTATAAATAACTATATTGGAGTAAGTGCAGGTAAACGTCCTACACTTTCACCATTCAATGTATGACTTTGACTCTTACATGGAATCTAGTTTTCATATAAAATCATATCGGCTAGGAAATATATCCGTCAGTTCACACCGTCAGGAGTAGAACATTGACCGGCTTATTGGCACATTCAATTTGGTCCATATCCAAAAAATATTAAATTTTAGGAAACTTTCTGCCGACGAAACGATCAATGACCAGGGCACTTAAAATGAACTATTAAAATGTACCCAAACATTTTAGCCTGATAGAGTTTTACATGAAACCAGGTGGTTGTTCAGATTTTCGTTACCAGACTTTTCGCCCAATATACTTCATTACCTGCAATGCCAGATCACCATCAGCCTCTGGTACATAATCGTAAAGGGCGATCGCGTATGCACGATCTGCTTCCATTCCCTAATGATAAAGAAAATAAGTTATATAATTAAAATAGTAATTTGTTCTATAATAAGCAAATCCTTCAATTTTTTTTTAATAATTTAGTAGCCTTACGTAAGTATCCGTATAAGCTTTGTGGGTAGCAATTGTTCCATTTTCATCCCCCCATTCTTGAATTTCCAAATCAGAAGGTGGTGGTGGAGGCGGGATGTCCGGCATTGGTTTTGACTCAAAATCAAAATCATCATCGTCGTCATCATCATCATCATCTAGATCTGGAGGTACATCATAATAGTTCCTGGGTTCTGGAACAACGGCATACACAGGGCGAATAATTGCGGGTTGAGGGGGTTGAAAAGGCTTGGTTCCAAGGCCAGGTTTCTTAGGCGGGGGCATGGGTTTGATGACAGTGACTACGGGTGTCCTTTTCGGGGGTTCATCCCACTGAAGGGGGACATTACTATATTGAGTATGTTGAGCCGTACTACTAGCATTGGTATAAGTTTGTTGGGTCTGATTTTGATAAGATTGAGCGTCAGCAGGAGTTTGTGATTTAATAATGGTTGGATTGGAGATATACTTTGTACTTGATGTCACAGTCGTAGAGCTAATTGTATTCGTATTAGATGTAGACGTAGCTTGCCGTAAATTTCCTGATTTCACAGTAGTAGTTGACAAGGATTGAGCGGACGGTCTGGGTGGACTGAATGGATTTGCTTCTGGAACTCCAGACGTAGAATTTTTCAAGGGTGATTTGATATAAAATATTGAGGCGGCTACTCGATAGCGAAACTCCGGGGGATCCGGCTGGAATTAGAAACAAACATGTTTTAATTGTTGCGTTTACAAGGTACCTCATGAATATGGCTGCCATTTTAATTATCCTTTTGCAGGCGAATATTGAAATACGCTTCAATGTCTGACCTGAGTGCTGGCAATCAGGTCTACAGGATGACTTTTTGGTCGGGGTGGGTCAGGAGTAGAAAAGTCGATTAAGTTGGTGAATAAATGTGGTCGATTTGACGCCGTGTAACCACTTTGACTATGAGTGTTCAACTCATCAACTGTCCCGAAACTTTGAGAAGTCTGTTCCAGATCAAATTGAGAAAAAAAATAGTTTGTTACCCCAAACTTTGTACTGCTTATTAGTGACAAAAGAAGTTTTTAAAACAAAATCAGAAAAGCGTAAATTATGTTAGTGATTTTTCAAGCCAGCGTTATGACACGTGCAACTGTTAAATTGAGCGAGCAGCCTCTTAAGCACAGTTCTTTTGAGTAAATCAGATTGGATGCATATTTGTACAATGGGATGGGAACAAGAAGTGAGAAACAACTTTTCTCGTTTTATCAAAATTCAGTTGCAGATCAGAGTAGAAAAACTTTCAAGGGTCTGCGGGTGCATGTGAGAAGTTCTGAAGCTTTTCGAGGAAGTAACTCTGTCACCAACATTTCTGAGCATCAAAATAAGATAACGATGTGATTTGCACTCGTAAAAAAAGTCTTCCGGTTTCCAACAGCATGTGGCATATTACTTTAAACTTTTCAGGGTACTGGTGAAAGTCCGACAAGTGATTTCTAATTTATAAAGCGTACAATCTTCTTAGCAAGCAACACTTGATCTATGTGTGTTCATAACCGCTTACGTTTCTCACCTGAATACCGAACCAGAGGGTATTTACCATAAAAATGTAATATACAGGGGTTCCCGAAAAAGGCTCGGATTGTTTTATTCTTTTTTTGCGTAGTTACAAGAATGTGATGATGTTACAGTCAGCGAACAAATATATTATGAACGATAATCAAGTTTACCTAGTAGTCTCCGCAAACTTGTTAGCACAACGGCAATCATTTACTTTGCTAAACTATAATTTCACATTAGTTAGAAATTTCAATTTGTCCGTAACATTAATTCTTGCAACTACGTTAAAAAATAATCAAACAATCCGAGCCTTTTTGGGAACGCGTTGTATACATTTTGTTGGCAATTTTAAATTGGACGAAACCAGTTATTAGTGTAGTCAATCGGCACGGTACTACGAGCAGGAATTTCAACTAAGAAATTTTAATGTCAAGGTAAAATGTTTCATTAATTTGCCAGACAATGTAAACCACCACGTGGAAAACCTGAGTACGCTAAGCTACGTCGCGTTAGGCGACATTAAGCGATATTTTGACATTACCCAAGTTTGGAGTTCTACCTCCAGATTTATGTAGTTCGTTATAACGTGAGTCTGTTCTTTCGTAGTACGTTATAATGAGCTTTGAGGTGTATCAGTTCTTTCTGGCGACTTTAATGTTCAGTATTAGGATGGAGTAGAGCAAGTGGTTATGAACCACCCAGTAGTATGTAATCACACATAATGGATAGGGAAAAATTAAAAAATTAAAACAAACACTTATTAGCATCAGAAATATTTCTAAAATTTCTTACCAGCAAACGACTAGGACTTGGTTGTGGTGGTCTCGGCGGTGCAGGGTTCTTTTTCTTCTTCAAGGAAGTTTGTGACTTGAAACTTTGACTTCCGGTGATACTGGACTTATTCTTAGAGAACATTCTTGAGTCCCAATCCACTTCTAACGCAGACTGAGTTCCACTATGTTTCTACTCGTTTATTTTCCGTACACAAAGTATAGTCTGTTTTAACTCTTTGGACGCTGAAACTAGAGATGATAATTGCTGTATCTGTATCCTCCCATTTTGAGAAGTATTTGATTTCCTTTCACACAGGAAATTTAAGTACACTCTGTATATTATGCTACACTATTTTATTCAGACAAGGCTGTTCTGATATAATAAAACTATGTTAGTCTCCACCTGCACTATAATAATATTATCACTGAATTCTTTAAATATATGACCCAACCTAACCTAACACGTTCTGACTAAAAATTCTCAAATGATTACCAAAAATGTACTAGTCACAAAGTGCACAATGTGGTCCACACGTTTCCAGGCAAATCTATTTCTCCAGTCCGTTTATCCGTGGCGAATAATTGGTCTCAGATGGATGTTATCAATTCGTCAAATTGACAATTAAAATATTAAAATTTCTTCCGCTGTACAAACGCCAAAATAATATATATTCCTTGAGCAAACAATTGTGATGGGTGGGCACTGAGCACCTGTCCTCTGTCCTTAGTCGTAAATAGATTCAGCTGATTTGATGGATTAGCGTCAAATCGTCTGGATAAATAAACCTGAAAAATAAATGACACAAGAGAATCAGTTTTACTATTACTTGATGATTCGTATCGTGAGAACGTGTGTATGACAGTACGGGATTTACGTCACAAAAAATTCCATAGTCTAGTTTTTGCTACCTCACCGTAGTACAGGTAATTCACGGCATTCAATTCGCAGTCATTCAGATCTACAATGCCAATCTGTATACATTCTATATGATACTATGTTGGTTAGTTTGGTTAGTCTTATAAAGTTAAAATATTGTTGAATAACCTTTATACAGAGAGATATAAAAAATGAGCGAGTAGACTTAGTACTATGTCGTGGTCTGACTGGTTGACTATATATACTGATAAATTGCATTTATGCGGAATAGAATTTATAGAACGCAAGCAAACGTCACTCTAACTAAGCTAAGCCAAACTCGTCACTAATTATGTTTAGTCTTCGTTTCCTAAGCAGCGCATCGCTAGTACGAAAAAATAGTAATCCAGAGCAGTGTGATCAACAGTACATGACGTCGCACGTTCTCATGAAATGTTGGTGTGATGTATGGCAAAACAGTAATCAAGAATTTCTGATTGAATTGATATCTTTCCAGCCCATTCGTTAAGGTTTATATTAATATCAAAACAAGTTTTATTCTTATTCCAGGTGTGTGTACGGAATGTAGGACAATCAATGAGCATAACACAAGTGTGGTTGCTGACAGGAATGATAATTGAAAATGGGATGGTACATGATATCCACACCGAAAATGTATTCAGAGCATGCGAAATTAGTGCAACCTCTGTTTTTAAGGGTGCATGGCGAGTAATGTAGATGAAGAGATTTTCCATCGAAATACACTAAGGAAATGTAATTGGAAATATCGTCGATTCCCAATTCGACTTTAGTCTCACCTCGATCAAAACCAATTTTCGATTCGAAGTTCAGGATTATTGTCTAATGGGGAGTCGGCGGGAGAGTCACCTTGTATGACCGACATCATGTACCTTAGAAGGTTAAATTATGTCGATATGCTACAGATCAGAAATCCAATATTGGAATATTCAAGAGTAGAAATTACATAATAAATTCGTCCTATGCATTATAACCACAGACGTAATGATGGATGCAGAATGTCCCTGCAGACTAAACAGTGCAAGCAAACAAATTGTCCCATTCGTATAGCATTAGCGTCGTCGTCAAAATACGATGCCAATTAATTTCCTAAAGAGCATTTGTGGCCTCACCTTCCTGGAATATTGATTCTAGTTGTGTAGGCTTCTTATCATTCTTGTGGTCATTCTCATGAAACCAAGGAATTATTTGATTAAGGGTTAGTGAACCACTACTAGATAGTGTTGCAGATCCGCGTTGATTTAAATTAATGAAGTATGTTTAAAAGAATGAATGCAATTTGGTGTTGGCTTCCGATAAATAAAAACGTAAAACGTTAAATGAAGGATGATTCATTTAAGAATCTTACCATAATATGCTGGTTCCAAGGCAATCGTTCGTCATACATAAAATTAAATAATACTTGGTTGGCGGTTCAGCATCCAAATCATTATTATTTAATTTAATAATATTATTCGTGATATCGCCAGGATGTCCAATAAATTCGTTTGTTTTTTTCGAAACTAAGATCAAGCTCGACTGGCGTTAAACTTAATTGGGTTGAGTTTTAATTTGACTTAGCTTTCCGGTTCAGGAGCCTACGATAATTGGAATAGATCGATAATAAAAACTGATTGTGTCCTTAATATAGTTTATGAACATTTTGAAATATTTTTAAAGTTGGCTGAAAACGAAGTTATCAATCCAGTAAATCAAAGGAGAAAACCAACAATCCAGAAGGCTTTCCTTTACTCTCTTAATCTTTTACGTATGCTACGCGATAACATGGTACGACCTAAATTCCTCTACACTTCAAGCTATCATGACGGCATTGTATTGTATTGTAAAGGTTTAGAGTTAACTAGTTAAGCACAGCTTTGGACAAATAATTTCATCTTCAGTCTAAAAGCATTTTCTTCCACTATAGGAAGTAGGAACTGACTAATAACCAATGCCATCGTGTAGCAGGCTGTAAAACACAAGACTATGTTGCTGTTATTGGCTCCGGTATTAATAAGTAAAATATAGATCTTGATTCAGGTGTAAATTTCTTACTAGAGCTTCGAAAATTCATATGCTGAATATTTCTCCAGACTGCTAAAATAAAATCCCCGAAACTTATGATTAATGTTAGACATCCTTGTAACTTGGTAGTATCATGGTAATGGTAAGCCTGAATAATGAAGGCGTTATTTAAGTTAAGTGAAAAGGGCACTTTTTGAGTTGCAAGTGTTATAAATAAATACGTGACTATTTTCACAAGCACCGATATAAGAAACACAGTTGAGAATCCTAATTTAGGTCAAGTTTCTTTCTCAATTGTTGCTGTTGATGATTTACCGGATACATGTACTGCATTGCATGTACCTCAGCTTATTTTACTCAATGGAATAGCAGTTTCAATACAAAAAGCAATTTTAAAATGACTTTCTTAATGAAAACAATTACATCAGAGGCTTGAAACTAAATCCGGTAAATAATAAAACCATTCAACCGTCAACCCCACCGTTAAGGAGAAGCAACTCAACTTAATAGGAATTTATGTCCGCGTATTACTGATTATAATAGACTCCTCTAAATCGGAGCTTCCTTGCACTGAACAAATTTTCAAATCCAGTCACACGTTATATTATAGCTTTCATTAAAACTTTTTGGCCACATTTTTGCCCACCAAGTGAGTTTGAGTTAATAAGAAGTCTGATGTAAGTTTCAAGGCTTTCTACAATTTTGAAATGACTATCTAAAAGTTGCCTGCAAGTTATAAATTTTGAACCGAATACTTTTACAGAAAGCTTAATGGAATTAAATTCTACGTACCCATAAGTTTTCGTTTGCAGATCCTGATTTTTAGTTGCGAACTGGCTACTTCTAAAGTCCCAGAAACAAATTTTGTTAGTTCGACTTTGCACGACTTTACTACATAGCATAGGTTTAAGTTCTGCGAACTTATTAATTTTAATGTTATAAAAACAATTAATATTCCAATAAGTGTTTTGTATTATTTTCTGGTGCCACTTCCTTGTTTCTTACGAAGAGTTTAACTTACTGGGTTTGGCTTTGTGTGTGTCATAAGACGTTTGATGTTCTGTTCTATTGACTTTTTTCTGTTTGTAACGACAAGAGGCAGCTGAATGTGTAGTGTCATGAAATTGACTCATCCCGTCAACCCTTCACTATGTGTACTCTTACAAGGAACACCAGTCCAATGTTAAATACATAAATCAGGTCAATTTAGTCACCAGGTCATGTATATAAACGTAGTTGCAATAGTAGAAGAGAAGTTTATTGGCTTAATTATTTCATTAGCGGTTTGGAACACAGTTAGTACAAGTAAAGTGCGCAGAAACGTCATAATATATAAAAATATTTCCAAAATTTCTGGCTATGAGCTAACGTTTAATCTCCTCATTAAATCCCAAAATCACTGCCATGGATGCGTATTTAAAATTTCTAAGAGAATTTTTTTTTGAGAAAGCAACACTCGATAATGTTCCTTGTGAAGATGCACGAAATATTCCTCCTATATAACGGACATCCATCTCAAATTGTTATGCACGTAAATCTAATACGATGTCCTTAACTATAAATGTTAACTGCTGCATTTTTCTGTTCTCACTGTCTTGCTTTGGCTTGAACAAAAATGATGAGTTGACCATCCGAATTCCTTGAACTTCATAACATCTGACGTTATATTGCGCACCTTATCTGCTGTAATGTTTGTATGTACAGTACGAGAACGAGAAACCTTTGGCCAGATTTTTGTACAAACGCAAGCAAAGGAACTCAACAAGTGGAACAGCTTTTGTAGGGGTCATTCTTTTGGTTAAGAGGGAACGATACACTCAACTTTGGCGCCCCCTGGGGGTGACCCTGAGTTTTTTTTTAAGACTAATCGTCTTCAGCCATTTTGTTCAAAAGCTCGAAGTATATCACTGTGCCAAATTTGAAGCAAATCGAAATCGAAGGGGATTTTCCCATGCACTCGCCGCGATCTCCTGAAAATAATGTAAACATTGGTCTAATTAAATCAATCTTTAATCAATTCTTCAGTTAGAAAATATTCATGAAAGTATAAAATATCGACCAGTGTTGTCATGTGTTGTAGAAAAGATAGAAATACAAATTGTCAGGGCACGTAAACATACCTTCCAATAGGGTGGTGACAAGAGCAGTGTTTGTTAGAAAAGCTATAAGGGACCATTG